>CABHPR010140677.1:0-20079 GCA_902168415.1 Peromyscus melanophrys | reverse complement strand
CCCGGCTCCTGGGGAAGAGACGCTCATTTGCTCATTCTTCCCCTCTTGGGTTTTTGGCACCGGTTTAAACCAGGGTGCAGTAAAGAAACCACCAAAATGGTTGGTGGGGGAAAGTTTTTATTGTAGGTAAGAGAGAGAACAGTTAGAGGCATCTGGAAGAGTACACAACAGCGGGGGGGGGGGGGGGCGGCTGGGGAGGGAAGCAGACTGGATATGGCCAGAACTATCTTCCAGAGAAGGGAGAATAGCAGGGCTGGAGGTATGGCGGTGGGGTAGGGATGTGACGGAACCTGTTGTAAGAGCATGAATCTGGGAGGAGGGAAGCCTGTGAACAGCAACACCTTGGAAGGTAGCATAGTGGAGGAGGAGTAGGGAAGGTGAAAAAGGGCCAAGTGGATAGCCTGGACTTCGAAATGCCTTAGCAAATATGTGTGGGTAGGGATTGAAGGAGCCTGGAGGCCTGCAAGGCTTTGCTAGGCAACCACAGGTGGGAAAGTGGCCTTTTCTGGCAGGCAGAAACCTGTTTTTGCAGGTTCCTGGGAAATGCTAACCAAGGGATTTTATCTTTGTGCCAGAAATCCTTCTATAGTCCAGCTTGAACTGAACCTGATGGTCATTTCTGGACAATATGCACTTCCCTTTGGAGTTTGGGGAACTGGAGCTTCCTTTGGAACTTACAGGTGTGTTATCATTTTTTAGCTGTAGGAAAATTTAAAATTCCTAAATTTTTCCACTGAAAGGGAAAAATCAGTATCCATCTTGAGAGATGCTTCCCCTCCCCTCTCCTCTAAAGGTATTTGCTGACCAGCAGTTTTAGAACTGACCAGAAGTTGAACTCATGGGAAGATAAGACTGAAACAATAAATCTGTATATCCTGGGTTCAGCAAAAGCAGGACATAGGGAGTAAAAAATTTATGTCTCTGTAGATACCCTGAATCCTGTTAGCCATCAGTAACCTCATGCTTACAGATCAGTCAGTAACTTCAAAGAACTACCTCACCCTTATCCCCCTCGTCCAATCCCAAGACATGTAACTCTCTAGATGTAAACCTTTCCTATATAAACCCCTTCAAGTGAGTGCTTGGGCCATCCTCCTCCACCGCTATGTCAAGTGTTTGGAATATGGACCAAGTCCTGGGGATTGCTTTGTTATTAAAAAAAAAAACCTCTGTGTGCTTGCATCAGATATTGGCTCTCTGGTGGCCTTGCTTGGAGGTCTTGCAACGTGGGCACAACACCACTTTGATTTCTTCAGTGATGAACTGTTCATCCAAAAGTGTATTGTTCATTACCCAAGTATTTGTGTAGTTTCTCTTGTTGGCAGTTCTTAGTTTTATTCCACTGTGCTCTGTTAAGACATAGATCTAATTTGATTCTTTTGCACTTGTTAAAACATGCTCACTGGTCTACAATGTGATCTTTTAGAAGAGGTCCCATGGGCTGCTGAGAAGAAAGTTTTATGTTCTATTTCTGTTGGGTGGAATATTCTATAGCTACCTAATAAATATAATTGATCCTTAGTATAGTGTATGTCTAAAGTTTCTTAGTTGCTTTTTAACTGTAGTATATATCTAACAATATGAGAGACATCACACTGTCTTGAGATCTATTAAATCATGCACAATGACTAAGAGAAGAGGAACTTAAAAAAAAACACTAGTGAATGACAAGAAGATATTGTGACTTATGAGGTCATCATGGCAGAGCCATTGAACAGGTTTTGATAAACATTACAGAGCTGTAGATGGTTATAGGAGATAATCTGCATGGATCTGAATTCTTGCCAAGAAAAATCTGTTTTTAAGGAGAGTACCATATAATAATATAAGTAAAGCTTGACGAGCATAGTAAAAGGAAGTCATTGGAGTCCTGACAGTTCTGTTGAGACCATGCCTTTTAAAGGCTCGTTCCTCTTTGCTGTTTTCAATTCATGACTAGTGTATGGTGGTGGTACTCTGATTCATAAAGAAAATGTATAGTTCACATATTTAAGCAGAGGATGGGAATAAGGAGTTAGTGGGTTTGCCCAGTTGCACCCTACTCCAAATTAAGAGACAACAATTTCTGTTCAAATCATCCCATTTCCCACTTCCTTTCTTTGGGTCTTAAATATCAGAATATTGAACATATATCTTGTTCTGGTACTTTCGGTGGTCTTTGCCTTATATACATTTGTCAGAGAACTCATCTGAATAGGGTAGGTTATGGTTAGAAAGGGCCACCTTGGACAAAACAAAGGAATAAATGAACTTTTTACAGAATATTATTCAATATGCAGCAAATTGCCTTCTATGTGGTCTGTATTTCATCCAAAGCAGGATTCTGTGTATTTAGAAGCCATTTTCTTAGGACAGACAACTGGTCAGATTTCAAAGTTGTGAACATTTTGTCCTAAATTGGAGAGAAGGGAATTTAATATAGAAGATGAATAAACAAAGATATTCAAGAAGTGACTGGAACAAGGGATCAAATGAAATTAATGGGAGACATTGACTTAGACTTAGACCTTGCTTAGGGTCCCCAAATCTCAAGCCCTGCCTGTGTCATCATCATTCATCTGAAGTTTCAAGTCTCCAAACTGAAGCTAAGTTGTTTATCTGTCCTTATAAGAAATTAGGAGAGAAATGATAGCCAAAGCCACAAGCAGGCCAATCACGATAAGGAAGCCTACTCTGCTTTCACTCTCTCTCTCTCTAAGGAAAATAAGCTGAAACCACAAGATACCAACCAACGTGAAGTCTATATTGTACTGTTTCCTTGTTCCTGCACCAGCCACTTCACAAAAATGGAGTGTTCCACCACCAAAAGTGGAATGTGTTTTCCACATCTGAAGATGAGACCTTGCGCATTTAATGAATCTTTACATTAGGTGAAATTGGGGGGGGGGTATAATTTTTAAATGTTTTGTAATATCTACTCGGGAATAATGTACTGTGATCACATTCACCCCCATTACTCCCTCAGCCAGTCCCCCTCCTACCTTCATGTCTCTCTTGTCTTCTTTTGTTTTAAAGCTTTTTTTCTTTATTTTCTCTTTTCATCTTTTGGGGAGGACCCCATATATGTAGTCACTGCTTCTGTGTGGTCATAATTGTAATAGCAATGTCATATCCAGGTGACAGCACTCTACAACACTCCTCCCTATCATTTGGTTTCTGAAGACCTTCCATCCTGTCTTCTGTGATACTCCCTAGAAGGTAGACGTAGTTGTCTCTTCTGGGGCCAGACACTGAGTAGTTACTTATTCTCAGCACTTTGGCCAATTATGAGTCTCCACTTTGAATGTCACCGACTGCCAGAAGAGGTTTCTCTGACCAAGCCTACACTATTCTATGGTTTCAAACAAATGCAACTTGGAAGCTGTTGGTTACTTCAAAACACTCATGCCACTACCACACCCGAGGGCATTTCACCAGGTAGTTCAAAACTGTACCACACAGCGTTGAGAGCTGGGAGTGATTTTGATAACTTTTGTACCCCAATAACCTGCATGAACCTCCCAGCACTATGAAGGCTAGTTAGCAGGAAGGGAGCTTCCAGCCCAGTTCCACTTTGGCTTCTGTGTCCAGAGAGTGTACAGTTATCAGGAGTAGGCACTTGCCACCTAGGTCTGCTAAGCATCAAGAGCAATGAAAATAGCCTGTATTATTTTGGGAGCTTCGAAAGGCTCCCTGGCAAAAACCCATGGGGAAGTTTCCCTCACTTGGCACTGGGCACTGGTGTTTTGTTTTGGAAACCTGTGACTTCGGGTATTTACCACCCATTCAGAGTTTTTCCAATAATGCTCATTTAAAATAAAAACACCATTGTATGAGTTAGTTATGAAATGGCAGGTTTCTAAGTGGTTCATTTACACATCCTCAGATTTGGTTGACCACCCCATTCTCACCTTTCTCTTCTCCTTCTACTCCCATCAGCTTTCAGCCTTTCCTCGCCTAGTATCTTCGATTTCTCCTTTCATGCTGCTTGTGTTTTGCTAATCGCCCCACGAAGACTTCTTTCGATTAAGAAAAGAGGTTCTTATGTATTATCTTGCTGTAATTAAGTTATCAAAAATCATCATAAACTAGGGGTCTTAAAACAAAACATAGTCTTATTCTATGTCCAGACTGGCCTGGAAATGACTCTAGCACAGGCTGGCCTTGACCTTAACAGTGAAACTCCTGCCTCGGTCTTCTGGGATTTCAGGTGTGAGCTACCACATCTGGCTAAGTTCTCATTATTAAATAAAACTTAAACATTATATAACTGTTTCTAAAGCTACCATTCTAATGTGGAAAAAAAATCTGCTTTTTACCATAGGCGAACATTTTGTATCTGCTTTCACTCAGAAGGTCACCTTCCGTTCTGTAATTCTGTTTTCTTTGTTCTAGAAAACTAAACCCTCTTCCAGCACGGAAGTCACCTTTGAAAGTTCCTCTTCTCAACAAGTTTGCTTAAAGCTAGAATTCCTTCACAAATGTGCCCTTTCCTTAACCATCCATAATCATTCATCTAGTGTCGATATCATTCTAGACGGATCTGCTTTCTGAGTTCCACACTTGGGCATTAAACAGTCTGACTCTCTTCTTCACGTGCTTTGCTGATATCTCAAGTGCATGACCAAAGTGAATTTTTCAATTATTTTCTGCATTTGATTTATAAGCTTATTAAAGTCAAGGATCATCTATCCGGTCATTTAAAGAAGAGAGTGTATCTATTAGTAAATTTTACCTGTCCTACCCCTGGATATATCTCAGTCTGCTTTCCTCTTTTATCCGGTTTCACATCAAGTCTAAACCAGTTACACCTGCTTCACCTGGACTATAGTGTTCTCCAAATGCTATCCCCTTTTCTGCTCCTCGCTTACTTTAATCTGTTTAACCATATACTGCTGTGGGATGGTCTGTATGTCAAATGTGTTGCTCTGATTGGTCAATAAATAAAACACTGATTGGCCAGTAGCCAGGCAGGAAGTATAGGCGGGACTAACAGAGAGGAGAATTGATAGAATAGGAAGGTGGAGGGAGACACTGCCAGCTGCCGCCATGACAAGCAGCATGTGAAGATGCCGGTAAGCCACGAACCACATGGCAAGGTATAGATTTATAGAAATGGATTAATTTAAGATGTAAGAACTAGATAGCTAGAAGCCTGAGCCATTAGGCCAAACAGTTTAAATAATATAAGCGTCTGTGTGTTTATTTTATAAGTGGGCTGTCTGACTGCCGGGGCTTGGCGGGACCAGGAGAGAAAACTCTCTAGCTACAATATACCCTAAGAGTGGCCTTCAATGGAGACAGGTCCTGGCCAATCCTTTGCTCATAAAGGTTCTGTGGCTTCTTAGGTCATTGAAAGGTACCTCCTGAAGACCTGTCATCTGTATCCTGAGCCCGGCCCACCCCCAACACAGAGCTTCATTGTAATTCTCCCACTGAGCTCCAATCACTCTGTTCCTTCTCTTGTTTCTTGATGGCTACAAACCCTCTCCCTCCTCCGTGTTTCTGTCCCTCCTATTCCCATTTGGAACTCTCTTTTCCCAGTCTTCCCTTACTGTTTCTTCCTTTACTTCTTCAAAAAGCTTTAAATGACAAACACCCCCTCTGCCACCAGCTTAGGTTCTTCCATTACATCTTAACATTGATATTGCATAACGTGAGACACAGTCTGTAGCTGTATGTTTACTTGCTTACTGTCTTTTCTTTCATTAGATCACGAAGCCCACATGTGAGGATTGATGCTCATTAAGATTCCTATGCCAGAATGGATGGAAATAGAAAAAAAAATCATCCTGAGTGAGGTAACCCAGACCCAGAAAGACAAACATGGTATGTTCTCATTCTTAAGTGGACATTAGGTGTAAAGCAAAGGATAACCAGGCTACACACCACAGCCCCAGAGAGGCTAGCCAAAGGAGGGCTCAAAGAGGGACACATGGATTTCCCTGAGAAGGGGAAATAGAAGAGATCTCCTGGATAACTGGGGTTGGGGTGGGGCGGGATGGGGAGTGGGGGTTTTGGGGAATGGGAACAAGAGGGATCAGGTTGAGTGGGTTGGGTACAGGGTGGAGGGGGAGAGTAATGAAAGAGATGTCTTGATAGGGTGGACCATTTAGGGGTTAGGGAGAAACCTGGTACCAGGGAAACTCCCAGAAATCAACAAGGATGACACCAGCTAAGACTCCTAGGAATAATGGTGAGGGTGCCTGAACTAACCATCTCCTGTAATCAGATTGGTGGCTACCCTAATTGTCATCAGGGAGCCTTCATCCAGTAACTGATGGAAGCAAATGCAGAGATCCACAACCAAGCACACGACCAAGCTCTGAGAGTCCAGTTGAAAAGAGGGGGCGAGGATTGTATGAGCTGGGAGGGTCAAGGTCATAACCAGGGAACCCACAGAGACAGCTGACCTGGGCTTGTGGGAGCTCAGGGATTCTGGACCAACAGCTCAGGAGCCTGCATGGGACTGACCTAGGCCCTCTGAATATGTGTGACAGTTGTGTAGCTTAGTCTGTTTGTGGGGCTCCTGCCATGGGATAAGGACCTGTCCCTGGTGCTTAAGCTGGCTTTTGGGAACCTATTCCTATTGCTGGGTTGCCTTTCCCAGTCTTGATGCAGAGGGAGGAACTTGGTCATGCCTCAACTTGATATGCCATGCTTTGTTGCCACCCATGGGAGGCCTTCCCCTTTCTGAATGTAGATGAAGAAAGAGTAGATTGGTGGAAGGGTAGAAGGGAGGGGAGATGAGAGGAAAGGAGGGAGGGGAAACTTCGATCATTATGTAAAATAAATCGAAAAAATTTAATTAATAATAATAATAATAAAGAAATACACGGGGTAGGGGGAGAAAGATTCCTATGATTGATGTTCATACATCAGGACTGTATTCACTTATGAGGCCTTGGGTTTTACTGCAACATTCCTGGTATCTAGCACAGTGCCTAGGCTAGAATAAGCTTCTGCTGTTAGATATATGATTAGCTGCAATAATGCCTTCATATGATTTTATGTCTTGAATTTTCTCAGTTGAGCTGGATTTAAATACTCTCACTAGTTATCTCATTTATATTAAATCAGGGGGATAAAATACAATTATGTGCCCATTTTCTGAAAAAAATGTTACCCATTTTGGCTATTATAATTAACAATACTATAATAGAACTTTCTCATTGAAGGGAACTTACAGAGGTCGGAATCACAGGATTGTAGCTGGCACACATTTTGTCCCATGGGATCACAATGTTTTCTTTGAAAATATAACATAGTAACTGCAAAATAACTAATCTTAGTCAGACCTTTTCATTTTGTATTGTATTTATTTACTTTGAGATGAAGTCTCCCTATGTTTCCTAGGCAAGGTTCAAGAGATCCTCTTGCTTCAGGTTCCTGAGTACATGGGATAAAGGCAGAGGACACAGACACTGGCTGGGCCATACCTTGCAAATGCTTAGGAAAGAAAATGTACCTAGTCTTTGTGAAGTCCAGTTCCTGTCATGAAACCCCTCCCTGGGGTTGTAGACTCCAGAATTACAGCAGTATTGATACTATTGAAGTCTAATTTTTCACCTTAGAAATGTTTTCCATTATATCTTCTATGTGTTGAGACTGTAGTGACCCCAAGATGCCAGTTAGAAGATATGTTTATTGTGAATATGACATCTTACATCTGATCTAGAGTCAAAATTTTTAATAGACTCATCTATCAATAAAAGTAATAAAGTGACTAGTTTTTTCAACTTAACAGAGGCAGCCTTTGGGCAGTGGTAGTGCATATCTTTAGTCCCAGCACTAGGGAGGCAGAGGTAAGCGGATCTCTGTGAGTTCAAGGCCAGCCTGGTCTACAGAGTGAGTTCTAGGACAGTTAGGGTTGTTACACAGAGAAGCCCAATTAAAAAAAAAAAAAACAAAAACAAAAAACAAAACACAGGGTGGCAGCCAGAAACTCCTTTTTCTTTACTCAGATATGCCATGAATTACCAGTACTTGGATTATGAATTCAAAGGAGTTCTCAAAAAACAAATTTATGAAAATGCCAGACTCTGAAAAGAGGGATTTTTTAAAAAAGTACATCCTTGTTTAGAAAATAAGTGAATATATTAACTCTCAGTGAGGAATAGACATGAACAAAGAGGCAATCTTTTTAGAGCTTACACCATGCTTGCAGCAGGGTCAAGGTCATAACAAACAGACCTGATTATATGTCTAGAAAGAGGTCGGCTTTGGGCACGATCTTGTTCTGTGAGTGTGACAGGGTGATGTGAATCATCAGTCCAGGGAGCTTCTGGAAAGTCAGAGCTGCCCATGCCATCAAGTATATCAGGGCTCTTCTCGAGCAGACATGGCATGGTACTTTATATCCAACAAGCTCAGTCTGCTGTAAGGCTGAACATAGGTTTTCAGAGTCATTTTCTTCATCTGTGAAGCTCTTTCTCTTCTCTCTCCCTTCTTTCTTTCTTATTAGTAATTCTTTTCTCCAGTCTGCCTCGGTCTACCACTAGCCACTGTTCCAGAAAGGTCTCAGCAATATTTGTCCCAAGCATGCGTACATGTACAGTGTTATCCAAAGAAGAGAGAGATACAGGCCAGGAAGTGGATAAGAGCTCTGGCTGATAGAATCAGTACAGTTTTTTACAGAGGAGGCTTTGCAGACAGCTCAAAGAAAGACAGGGTCAGATTTAGTTATACATAGTCAGGGCCTAGAGATTAGAGTCAGACAGGACACCAAGGGCAAAGAAAATTGATTTCACCTTTAAAGTGCTTTTTGTTTTCTCCAGCCCTTCTCCACTAGGTATTCTAGGGCAGTGCTTTTTAAACTTTCATGTGTAAATGAATTACCTGGAGAGCTTGTTAAAGTGCAGGTTCTGATCCAGCAGGTCTGGAGTAGGCAGAAGAGTACATTCCTAACAAGTTCCCAGATTATGCCGAAGCTACTAGTCTAAGAAGAGAATTTCATACATGTGTACAATGGGGTGTAATCACATGCACCCCTCCCTCCTACTTCTTCCAGGCCTCTTCCTCTCACCCCACCCATCCCCAAACTTCCTCTTCTCCAAATATACTTTAAACAACTATATCCTAGGCCTTATGTTTCCAAGACTAGACAAGAGCTCTGAGGGATTTCAGGGTGTCTGTATGTGCAGCCCCCTTGGGCCTGAGAAACTTCTGGGAAGCAGGAGGCATGAGTTTCTTTCACTGATAGTCCCATACCAGGTTCAAGGAGCATAATGAGAAAAAAATTGCTGCCATGAGCAGCATGAAGACCTCTCTCTCCCTCTGTCTCAGATTGAGCATGGATTGCTTTGCTCTGTCGTCTCTAAATCTGTGGCAGAGAAATGCTGAGACAGTAGCTTTGTGTGGCTAGTGACTCATGTGTTTCCTGGCAGAATAGGAACTTCTTTGTTAGCTCATAGTCTAACAGCTTTTCTGGATTGTGGTGGAGACAGGGTAGTTTTATACTAAAAGCAGGAATCAGGAACTAGCATGGTTTGTTTACCAATCAGAATTTACTTTACAAACCATGTCCATGCTAAGGTGACTAGTCATAAAATTTTTAAAAATTTTAATTTTTCTGCTACATACTATTCCCTAAGACTTCTAATTCAATTAATTTAAGAAATATTGGGTGACAGATAAAACTCAGTGATAGATCACTTGCCCTCTGTGTGTGAGGCCCTGGTGTTGGTGGGGCTTGTTTGTGGAAAGAGCCATATTTAGTTATTTGTTATCAAAATTTAGTAGTCACTGTTTAAGACTAACTTATGGTACAGAAGCAATTTCTTGTAAGTCTTTGTTGAGTCAAAACCTAATAAGCAGGGGGCTGGAGAGATGGCTCAGTGGTTAGGAGTACTGACTGCTCTTCCAAAGGACTGGGGTTCAATTCCCAGCATCACATGGCAGCTCACAACTATCTGTAACCCTAAGATCTGGCACCTTCACACAGACATGCATGCAGGCAAAACACCAATGTACATACAATAAAAATAAATAAGTTATTTTTAAAAACTCTAATAAGCACAAATGCTGAAATCACTGTAGTCAGAATCTATCTGCTTTGGCCTTTTCTTTGTAAATATAGTAACAGGTGGAGACATCAAGACGTCTGATCAGAAAAAGGTGGAGTATTCAAAGAGCAATTTTTGTGTATGTAAACTTGTTCTTGTGATGTCATGATTGCATCTGGTTGATAAAATAGATTGCAAAGAACAGAGGCAATGCTTCTTAGAAACACCTTGCACAAGAAACTCAAACTACATCATTGATTTCCTCCCATTTTTCTCAGTTACCAAGATGAAGGGTTAGGAAATTGAAGTAGCAATACTCTGTAGAATTTTCTGTGTGCCAACCACCATGCTAAGTGTATTATATATGTTGTCCCTCTTGACCATTAAAGCCACATGTAGATAGTAATATGCATATTTTAGAGATAAGAAATCCCATAGAGAATAAAATTTGCCCAAGATTCTGAAGTAAGGAGCTGAACCAAGTTTCAAACCCCAGTCTGATATAAAATCCATGCCTTTGCCATGACAGCATGCTGCTTCTACACACTGGCCACTGGACATCTCTGGTGAAGGAGGGACAGTTGGAGTTGGTTTTTGTACGGCAGTTGCTCTTAAGCAACTTCAGGAAGGAAAGGCTTTTTTGGCTCCCTGTTTGAAGGAATAGTCATTGTGGTAGAGGCACCATGGTGGCAGGAACTTGAACAGGCTAGTCACATTGCACTTGTGGTCAGGAAGCAGTGAGACATGAATGTTAGTGTCCAGTTTACTTTATTATTATTGTTTATTTTTATTGAAAATACATGCCAACAACAGTTTCTCCTCCCTCCGTACTTTCCAGATTTCTCTATTTTATTCAGTCTGGGACGCCAGCCTGTGGAATGCTACTGCCAAATTCAGGGTGGGTCTTTCCACTTCAGTTAAGGTAATCTAGAAAGTCCCTTACAGACATGCCCAGGATTTGACAGTCAAGGTTAATCATCTGTCTTGGTTAGGGTTACTATTGCTATGATGAAACAGCAGGACCAAAGCCACTTGGAGAGGAAAGAGTTTATTCAGCTTATGCACTCACACTACTGTTCATCATCAAAGGAAGTCAGGATGAGAACTCAAGCAAGGCAGGAACTTGGAGGCAGGAACTGATGTAGAGGCCATGGAGGGATACTGCTTGCTCTTTATGGCTTGCTCAGCCTACTTTCTTATCAAACCAGGACCACCAGCCCAGGGATGGGACCACCCACAATGGGCTAGGCCCTCTCCCATAAAAGATTGATTAACAAAATGCTCTATAGGCTTGCCTACAGCTTGATCTTATGGAGGCATTTTCTCAGCTGAAGCTCCCATCTCTCTGCTGACACTAGCTTGTGTGAAATTGACATAAAACTAGCCAGGACACCTTCCCAGTAAAGTGCATGCTACTTTCTCTCCCTGAAATTCTTACTTTGCTATTTTTTTGGCTCAGCTCATCATTCTTTCTTCAAAAATTCTTTCCTTTGTTTACCATTCCTACTCTAGATTTTCATAACCTAGTGTACTTTTTGATTATAAAACTTATTGCAAACATAATCTTACATTTACATATGTATTTAAATATCAAATTGCTTATCTCTAAAATTAACCATCTCTGATCTTTGATGATACACTTTAAAGGTAACATGCAATTGCCATTTGTTGATGGGCTTCTGTCTCTGCTAGGCACGGAGTGAGGACAACTTAAGATGCCAAAGGCTTGTTCCTAGCACTTGAGGAAATACAAGTCTCTTTGAAAAGAAGTAGCTAAAATACTTACAGCTACTACAGAACGACCAAGTTCAAAGTACAAACGTCTTTTTACAAGATAAAAATTTGCTTTGCTTTCATCATCCTTCTCCCAAGGAACCCTTTCGCCCTCTAGTTAGTATTGGTCTGAGCTGTTCATTGGCATATGGACTCTGATACAGCTTAGAGGATAAAGTAACACAATCAGTAAATCAAGTAAGACAGGTAATACTTGAAGAACAGTGGAAGACCCATTAACATGTGAGATAAGGAACTGCAGAACTCAAATATGCCAGGTCTTTCAAAAATTGACCAGAATGGTGCATTGAAGTTCATAAAATTTGATGTCAACAGTCAATATTTATTGTGGGTCTTGAGAGCACAGAAGAAAACAAAACCATACAGTTAGCACACCGAAGTCATGGTACATGGAGTATCATGGAATTCAGTTAAAAAAGAAGGTGGCCACAAGCTATAAACCAGTTGGAATAGTCATGGTTAGATAAAACTACACACCGAGGTTAATTACTCTGTGAACAGAACAAAATCTGAAGCACAAGTCTATCTGAATTCTGAAGGTGTCCTAGACTCCAGCAAATAGATGTCACTAGATGTGACAGATTCCTTTACCAATTTACTGGAAATACACACCTACAACAGCCACCAGCCTGTTACTAGCCTGAAAACCTCCTACTACTTCCAAGAGAGCCACTCTGAAAACAAAGCAGAACCTAAAACTTTAGGAGAAACCACAGTTTTGAAAAAAAATAATAAAACAGAATCACAAAGTATATGCATGCATGAATATTTCCTGTTTTGTTCATCAGAAGCTCAAACTTAGGGCTTTGTACATGCTGAGCAATCACTATGCCACTGAACTCCATGCTACAGCTTTCTTGTCACATTTCATCCTCTAAATGTTATGGGAATGTTTCTTTGAAATGACAAATTGGCCTCTCAATCTTAGATGTCTTAGAAAAGCAGTCAGTTTTCCACACATAAGCATTGGTTAATTTAACAAAGTTATTTTATTCACTTCTCACTTGCAATACACTGCTGTTACATTGATTCTTGGAAATGGGGAATAACAGACAAACTAAGCGAGATGGAAAAAACTAAGACCACAATGAGGAAAATGGATGAATGGAAGAGGAAATGAGGAAAATGGGTGAATGGGCGAATTTACAGGGGAATGAGAAGAAAGCAAAGCGCAGAAGAAGCCAAAAGGGGATTACATTCTTCTAACCTACTTTACACCAACTACAGTCCTGCTGCTGTTCTCACACAGAGGAAGAGGGATGCTTTCCTCTTCTGTGTGGCTCCCAGGTCCACCTGGTATCACTTTAAAACTCAGACATTTAATAAATTTCTTGGGGCTGGGTTAGTGACATCACTTTTCTAGGAAAATGAGCATTATTGCAAGCAGCCTAAAGAACAGATTCC
This sequence comes from Peromyscus melanophrys, assembly GCA_902168415.1. NCBI lineage: Eukaryota > Metazoa > Chordata > Mammalia > Rodentia > Cricetidae > Peromyscus > Peromyscus melanophrys. The sequence continues at coordinate 6,898 of CABHPR010140677.1, read as the reverse complement.
TTGTCTACCTTGGGCAGCTGATGGGAGCAGATGCAGAGACCCACAGCCAAACGTTAGGCAGAGAGAGAATCCAGGTCGAAGATCTCTATTTGGTCCCTCACCTTGGAGCTCCAGAACCCTTGGAAGAGGGGGAGGAAATGTAGGACTCAGAGAGGTCGAGGACATCAGGAGAATATGGCCGACGGACTTCAACTAAGCAGGGCTCACAGAGGCTCACAGACTGAAGGGGGCAATCATGAAACGTGCGTACATCAGTGCTAGATCCTCTGCGAGTGTTTTACGTTTGTGTGTGCTTGATACCTGTGCAGGACCCGTACTGGTGGGAGTGTGGGTGTCTCTGACTCTTTTGTCTCTTCTTTAGACACTTGTCTTCTAGTGGGTTGCCTTGCCCAGCCTTGATATGAGGGTTTGTGCCTAGACTTATACGATCTTGTTATGCTGAGAGTGGTGGACAATTCTTCACAGGCCTACTCATTTCTGAAGGGAAATGGAGGAACAGTGGTGGGTCTGGGGGAGAAAAGAGGCTGGGAGGTGGTTGGAGGAATAGAAGGAGGAGAAATGGTGGCTGGGATGTATAGAAAACAAATAATTAAAAAAAATAGATTCTTCTAGATCTAAAAACACTATTTGAAGGGATATAAAAAAAACAAAATTGGCTGGACGATGGTGGCGCACACCTGTAATCCCAGCACTTGGGAGGCAGAGGCAGGCGGATCTCTGTGAGTTCGAGGCTAGCCTGGTCTACAGAGCTAGTCCAGGACAGGCTCCAAAGCTACCGAGAAACCCTGTTTCCGAAAAACCAAAAAAAAAAAAAAAGGAAAAGAAAAAACAAAATTGAACCATAAGAGATTTCAAATATTCAATAGTGTATGTTAACAAACATGGTAGTTTGATACTGTTCAAACTTAAAAGTTAGTAAGTTAATGGATTCCAAAGTTGTTCTTTTTTTTTTTTTAAATCTTAATTCACATCATCAGAATGAAAATTTGAGAAGGTATTAGCTTTGTAGTATATAAGGATTTTTAAAAAAATGTAGAAGTTAGAAGTGTTTCTAGTTACACACACACACACACACACTTAAAAATATTTTTATTTTATAATTAATTTAATTTTATGTATCAGCCACGGATTCCTCCTCCCACCCCCCAGTCTTTCCCTCCAATTTGCCTCCCATTTCACCTCCTCCAGGGCAAGGTCTCCCTTGGGGAGTCAGCCCAGTCTGGTAGATTCATTTGAGGCAGGTCTAGTCCTCTTCTCCCTACACCAAGGCTGAGCAAAGTGTCTCAGCATAGGCCCTAGGTTCCAAAAAGCCAGCTCATGCACCAAGGACAGGTTCCAGTCCCACTGTCTTGGGGGCCTCCTAAACAGTTCAAGCTAATCAACTGTCTTACTTATCCAGAGGGCCTGGTCCAGTTCCATGGGGGCTCCTCAGCTACTGGTTCACAGTTCATGTGTTTCCGCTAGTTTGGCTATTTGTCCCTGTGCTTCATGGTCTCAATATCTCTTGTTCTTATAATCCCTCCTCTCTCTCGCCAATTGGACTCCTGGAGCTCCACCTGGGGCTTGGCCTTGGATCTCTGCATCTGTTTCCATCAGTCACTGGATGAGAATTATATCATGACAGTTAGGGGGTTCGGCCATCCCATCACCAGAGTAGGTCAGCTCAAGCACGCTTTCGACCATTGGATGGCGCCATTTTAAGTGAAGCTATTAAAATACTGTCCTATGACATCAATCCCTTGTATCAAACTGTGACCATGTCAGTTCATTAGGTGTGTTTGTTTATTGGCTTTTAAGTTATGGTCATGCTATATAACCACTGAACTCATGGCAATTCCCCTGTCTCTGCTTCAGCAGTGCTGGTAGTAGAGGCAGGAGCCACTAGGCTCAAATCCATTTGTTATTTAGACAGTGCTTCTTTCTACATACAGCCTTACTGGACCTACAACATAAAATCTATGGGAGTTTTAGGCTGAAGTTCACAGTGAGTTCTAGGGCACTGTAGATGAAATCATTGCTTTGCATTACTTAATACCCACAGAAGGGTCTGGTATCCTTGCAACCATGAGATTACCTGTGCCACAGGAAGAAAGAAACTTCACTTTTACGTTTTCCTTCTTTCTCACAAAATAATAAGTTAAACGTGCTTTAACGTGGCAGCTTGATGAACTACGGCGTCTTTTTCATTTTTATCATTGCAAGATTAAACTTCAAAGACAAAACTAAGATCTGTCTGTGCTTGCAATCACACACTAGCCATTTCTGTAACTATATGCAAGAAACAGACAATAATAGCTTTTTACAGGGTGGGAACTGGCCTCACTCTGAGCCGAGCTCTTTTGCATTGTATTTTAAAAAATACTATTTGTTATTTACTCATACAAATTTTAAAATGTGATTATTTTAATATTTAAGCTGAGAGACAAAGTGCATGAAGCAGTTAGTTCAGTCTCTAACGCACGCGCGAGTGCGCGTGCATGTGTGCACACACACATACACACACACACACACGATATAAAACGCAAGCAAAATATTTTTCTTCGAGCCCCTCCCTATATAAATGTTTACATCCTGTTCTTGTTCTTGATGATATTATTATTATGACTTTTAAAACAATAATTCTTAGGAACTAGGGGAGGTACAACAGAGACCCGGAAGATTTTGATGATGGAAACTTTTATTTATTTTGCAAATATTTGTAACTACCTGTTTGCGATAGGTCCTGGGCTAGGTACTTCCTCATTTCCAAATGGTCTGGAAAGCTTCTGTGTAAACACTCAAGCATTTTTTCCCTCCTTTGAGAGTTCTGCATGCTTAAAATACTTCCAATAGATAAAGGGTAGTCTGTTCTCTGTGAAAGGAGCTATTGATGAGCTCGTCTGTAAAGAGACTCAAACACAGCACTGAGGTAAGCCCCACGTGTCTAGTTGAAGCAGACACTGCCCTGACAAACTGTTCATGAGTTAGAAGGCACTTGGTACAGAGGGCAGTCATCTTGTCTAGACCTCCAATACTGAGGTGGGTGAGGGAAACAATAAATATTAAGGTGCTAGGCAAGCAGGGTGAGGTTGACAACAGAAACTAACATCAGAGGATCTTAGTAAACAAAATAGTTGAATTACTCAAAAATTGATTCCAAAGTTTCCTTAGCAATATTCTAATATTAAAAAAGCATCTCAAATGGATTTAGTTTGTTATTTCAGACAACTTTTGTAATGCAGCAGAGTCTTTATGTCAAGTCCAACTTGATACATGATGATCAAGGACAGTGCTTTCTTACTGCACAAACTCTCACTTTATAAAAAAAAATCACACATCACTTCTCCTAAACCTCTCATAAATAATGAAAACTGTCTTCTAATTCATTGATGATGAAAACATAACATGGAAGAGAAGCCACTTGCTCACCTAACTCCTGGTGGAGGAGTGGCTGGGATTGAACTGAAACACCCGATAATTAGTTTTTGGTAAAAAGATAATCCAACCATGTGTCTCTGCAGAGATAGGCTTTATCAGGGAAATGCCTCTGATTATCATAAAACAGTGATCATGTCATAAGCAGCCTCCATTCTTCCCCTCTGAAGGACTATTGCTCAACACGTCTTCCCAGAAGCGTTATCTTTGGATTATGTAGCTTTGTTTTGTTTTCCTCCAGCATCTCAGCTGGTTCCAACACGTTCTACCAGATAAAGTTCAGGCATCATCACAGACTGGCAATCGGGACGGCAGAGCCCACCTTGCTCCAATTCTCCTAATGTACTACATCTTGGCCGCTTAAAAGTAAACTCCGGCTAAGTAGGGTCAGGCCTGGATGAGGTAGGACACCAAATGGAAAGGTTGGCCAAATTACTTGGTAATCAGATTAAAGTTTTAATGTAGTATTTAAAAAGAAATCAATGTAAAAATGCATGATAAAAATTAAAAAAAATTAAACAAAGGCAGGACTGGTACCATGGGGTCTTCCGTTTGATTCAGAATCTAAAATGCCTTTAAGGGACTCTCCAGCAGCTAGGCTGAGATCAGCTTATCTTGCAGTGTCCTCCTACTCAGGTGTTTATACTCCTGAAGATCCTCAAAGTTAGTTCCCAAAGCCCCTTTCTGCATTAGTTACCTCTGAATGCGCCAGCGTTTACCGCTAGCGTTTATCGCTAGCTCTCTTCTGTCAGGAAAGCCTATTTCCCCTCGCACTTTGAAGGCAGTCTGAATCATCTTGGATCCTTTCCAGCGCCTTCCTAAACCACCGTGGGCAGGCACTCAGCACCTCTTCACAGAACTCCTTGGTTCAAACGGGCTGAGCAGCCACTGGACCCAGTCATGGGTTTTTGGTCTAGAGTGTTGTTGTTATTATTATTATTATTACTATTATTTAATTCTCTGACAAGATTCAATAACTAGGATATTTTACACGAGAAAGCTACATGTCAACCACTCATTTATTTGTTTATAAAATAAAACCCAGCAAACCCAGGTCATTTCTAGCAGACAGCTGCGCTGCCAGCGGAGCTCTCTTCAGCTGGCCTCCTCCTCCCGCTTCACTCTATTTACTGGGCTTGCCAGGCCCCATTAGCTCTTGCATTTTTGTCACCCCAGATAAGCCTGGGACTGAATAAAACCCCACCTGCTAGGCCCACATTCCTGTAGCCTGTTTTCTGGTTGTCCTTTGAATACTGGCTTGCAGAGGCTCGCAGAATCAGCCCACCTTTCCAGTCCACAAACTTCTCACAGCCCGGCGCCACTCCTATTGCCTTTCCACTCTCTGACCCGCGTCCCCAGGGCCTTCCTCCACTTGTCCCCTGGGCTCGCTCTGGGCCTGAGGCCCAACCCCAAGCCCTCGGCCACCGATCTTTGCCCCCGGCCAGGGCGCTGTGGCTCGCCCACGGCCGCACTGGGCATGCTCATAGGCAGCGGCGGGGGCAGGTTGGTGTCTCTAGCTCGCACTCGCGGCAGCGGGCTGGCGCGAGGCTGCAGCTGGAGCTCTGGTGCCGGGAGTTGGAGTTGCCAGGAGTTTCCCCGACCCCTCCCTCCTCGCGCGCCGCTAGCAGGAGCCCGCGCGGGAGCGGCGAGCCGCGAGCAGCGAGCCGCCAGCAGCTGAGCCGGCGGGCCAGCCTGGTCCGCAGCCCCGATCTCCGCGCGCGCGGGGCAGCCGCGGGGGAGCACGGTCTCCGGTTGGGACGCGTGCTGCGCACTAGGCACCGCCGGAGCACGAGCCGGGCTGCACGGTAGGCTCCGGGCGCGGGGAGGCCAGGCCACCGGGCGTACAGTTGCAGCTACCGCAGCTGCCGGCTGGGATGCGCGCCGCGGGGCAGGCGGCGAGGGTAGGCGCGCGGAGAGCGGCCGGCGCGGGCAAGTTGGAGGGTGGCGGGAAGAGGGGGCTGCACGCCTGGCGCCGCGGCTTTGTGCGCGCGGAAAAGGGTCTGGGTCGCTCGCTGATTGTCCCCCAACCCGGGGCCGGGAGTGCGAACAATATTGGTCACAGCCTAGAGGGCAGATTCCTGTGACAAAGTTGGTAGTGGTGCCCGTAGGTCTTCCCTGCTGGCTCGGCAGAACGGCCCCCAAGGGGGCCGCCTGGAGGCTCCAGTTATGGAGACCTCAGTGGGTCGCTGCGCCCCTAGTCAGAGTTCTCTTCACTGAGATCAGCGAGTCACCCCGATCTATGAATCCTGGCATATTCTAGGAAGATCTTTGCTGTTAAAACTGAGGAGGGGGGTACTTCTCGCGGGGCAGGCTTTCGGCACCCCTGGCTTTTTACCCCTGTACCCAACCAAAGAAGTGCTCAGGGGCTGGGTCAAGGTCTCTGGGCTCCGATTATTATTATTATTTTTTTTTTTTCTCAGAGCGCTTCAGAATCCAGCTCACACATATGGCGGGTCAGCGTGGCTGGAGTAGATGGATGGCTTGCTTTTTTTTCCTGACTTTCCCCAGGTTTACATCATCACAGACCCCAGAACCCAAAAGATCAGTTAGAGAGTTTAGAATGGCACACAGTTCTTAAGGAGGAGTGCATGGGAGCTTGTTTGCCTTGGACTTCATAACAACCCTCTCGTGTTTCTATCATTCTTCTACCCGGACTTTGTGGGAAGGAACAAAACCAGGGCCAGAGGACTGTTCTGCTTCATTACACCTTCTCCTAAGGTCTTCTGGGAGACTCCAAGGCCCTGGAACTGGCTGTCTGCGCATTGCAAGGATGTAGAGGATGCCCATGTTCCTCCTGGCTCCACTTTTTTCACTTCTTGTTTTGCGTTTTAGGGTTTTGCCTACACACCAGTCAGAGCGGAGTTGTCATAACAGGGTGGGGTGTCGGGGAAAGTGGAGGAGAGCTGGGTTGAAGTGTGTGGAGGATCTGCAGCCCAGGCTTGGAGTGGTTGTTTGCCTTGCCTAGGAGGCTGCTATGGGAAGAGGTCCAGAATGATTATGCAGGCTAGAAATAAGCTTCTCACTCTTTCTTCTGTTCTTTTCCTTTCCTTTTTTATTTTCTCTTCTTCCTTCTCTTTCCTCTCTTTTGGCTGAGCACCTTGGCTGCTGGGTTTGTGTGTTAAGTTCTTAAAGGAGCACTCACACTCTTGAGGAAGTGCTGGTGTGTTAGGAGTTCACCATTTCTGCTGTATGATTCTCTCTTGGGGTTTGTACATTTAGAGAAGATTTCCAGATGTACAGATCCCATAGTGTGTGGCTATACTACGCAGGTTCTAGAGTCAGACAGACCTGAGCTCAAGTTTTCCCTGATGACGGGCCTGGTGGACAAGCTGTTAGCTACTCTGAGCTTGGGGGGGGGGGGGTGGGTGTTGTTGTTTTCTTTTTGTAACAAATAGGAGACGATGGTGACCTTATTGCTCTCCATATCTGTTGTGAGACTTGAGTGACACAGTGGAGATGGAGGGAGCTAAGCAAACATGAAGCC
>CABHPR010140676.1:33998-58468 GCA_902168415.1 Peromyscus melanophrys | reverse complement strand
CCCCCCAAAAAAAATTCTATTGCATACATAACCACAGTTTTGGAATTATTTTAACTTTTTAGTTTTCAGGTGGGGTCTCACTATGTAGCCCTTATTGGCCTGGAACTCACAGAGATGCACCTGCCTCTACTTCCCGAGTGCTGGAATGAAAGGTGTGTCATTGTATCTAGCCATACCACGCTTTTGGTATCCATTCATCTGTTGATGGATATCTAGGCTGGTTCCATGTCTTGGCTGTTGTGAACAGTGCTGTAACAATTGTGAGTGTTCAAGTATCTGTAGTTTGCTGGCTTTGATTTCTTTGGGTGTAACACAAGTGGTAGCACTAGATTAGACGGTGGTTCTATTTTTAGCTTTGGGATTTCCAGAGTGGCTACACTCATTTTCATTCCCACTAGCAATGCGTGTGTTCCTCTGCCCTCCCACATCCCGACCGGCATCTGTTTCTTTTCTTGATAACAGCCATTCTGACTGGAGTGAGATGAAATCCCAGTGTGGTTTTGTTTCCCTGAAAGCTAAGGATTTTGAATATTTTAAAATGCTTATTGGACAGCTGTAGTTGTCCTGAGAACTGCCTGATCAATTAATGTACCTACTTACTGCTCGATTTTTTAAAATTTCTTTACATATCTTGGCTGTTAATTCTCTAGTGGATGCACTGTTAGCAAAGATTCCCTCCATTCTATAGATTGTTTCTTCCGCTTAGGCAATTGTTCTCTTTGTCACACAGGAGCTTTTAATTCCGTGAAGTTGTATTTGTCAAATTTTGCAATTGTTTCCTGAGCTACCACAGTCTGTTTTGGAAGGGCCTCGCTGATGTCTCTACATCCTGAAGCATTTCTTCTGGTCGTTTCAGAGCTTTGATCTTATTATACATTACAGTCTCTGATCTATTTTGAATTGACCCTTACATAGGGTGAGAGCGAGGTCCAGTTTCGTGCTTCTGTGTGTGGACCTCCGGTTTTCCCAGCACCATTTGCTAACGAGGCTGTCTGCTCTCCAATGCATATTTTAACATCTTTGTCTAAAATGAAGTGACTCTAGCTATGTGGTTTTATTGCTGATCCTCTGTTCTACCCCATCGATCTACATGTCCGTTTTTATGTCAGTACCAAGTTCCTATCAGACACTGTGACATCACTGGCATTGTCTTTTCTGCTTAGTGTTTAGGCTATCCGGGGTCTTTTTGTGCTTCCATATGAATTTAAGCGTTTTTTTCCCTAATTCTGTGGCGAATGCCATAGGTATTGATGGAGATTATGCAAGGTCCTAGATGACTTCTGGTAGGGTAGCCATTTTCACAATAATTACCCACTGAACCATGAACATAGATTTCCCAACTACTAGCATCTTTAATACTCTTCAATTTTTCAAAGTTTTTATTGTAAAGGGCTGGTCACCTTATTCGTAATGTTTTTCCCCCCTGGGCATTTTGAAGCTATGTCATGGATATACCCAAAATTAAGCCATCACTGTATCAAGCACAAGGGGACTTAGGGAAGGCCAGCCCGAATAGAAAGTGGGGGAAAGGGCAGCCAAGTCCTTATTTCCCATGATATGTATGAAGTCAACAGAAAATGCCTCAACTGAAAGATCAGGATGTAGCATTGTAAACATGTCACTTAGAGATAAGTAAATTCCAGAAGAGCTAATTAAACAAGCTCAGAGCGCTGCTTCCTCGGGGAGAGGAAAACGGCTTTGAGATGAGTTGAGGGGGACTGTGATTGACCACTCTTGGTTTCAAGAACCCTTGGAGTACTGGCATGCTTTTACAAATCTGTGTTTGTGTCATTTGGAAGTGAATTTAAAATCACAGCTGTGGTCAAAAGAGGCGAGCATTGTTTACAGATGCCCAAATGGAGGTGCTGATGTTAGCATCCAGGATTTAGGAGCCGCCAAGGATGATGCTCCATGCAGGCTTCATTTGGGAAACAGCGTGGGGTTGATTCTATGCCGCCATGCTGACTGCCCTACGCAAAGGCTCATTGTCTCATCAGATTCACAAAGCGGTGAAGGTTTCCTGGGCAGAAGGTGCCAGCAGAAAACCCGGGCAGGCTACAGCCTGATGTCGAAGGGCCTTATTTGGGGAAGGACAAGGGGTAGAAATGCACCGAAGGGTGCATAAAAACATGCAGGCTGGCAGTGGAAACAGACTGGCCCCAGGAGCATGAGAAGAATGAGAAGGTCTTTTGGAAGGGCAGAGCCGCGCTCCCTGAGGCTGGCTACTGCCCTCGGAATCCAACCTCAATTGGACTCCTGTGTTTTCAATTGTGTTGAAGGACAGACCCCACCAGGGTGGCTTCTGACTGAGTTCTGTTGTTAGCTACCAGCAGCAGGCACCGAGGTGTGTGTGGGGGGGGGGGGGGGGGGGGGGGGGGCGGGGGGGGGGGGGGGGGGGGGGGGGGGGGCGGGCAGGGCACCATGAGCTCTCGGGACTAAACAGTGAACAGGGAGGCTAACTCCTTAGAGCAGGAGATAAACCATAGTTCATGAAACTCACAGGAAGTGGAGGAACACTTCAAATCAGGAAAGAAAAGATCCAGAGTCTCCCCATCCCTTCTCTGCCACTTCTTGCTTTGTGACTGGAGAAGTAGATCACCTCATAGTTCATTACAGTCAAAATACCCAGTTAGATGCTTCTGAGGGTCCCTCCGATTGGATAAGAAATTAAGCTCCCTGAGAGCAGGAACCCTGTTCATCTTCTTCATCGATCCTCCCCCACCCCTACCCTGTACCATACACAGTGTATCTAAATAGCACACACACAGTAGGTAATAGGATATGTGCATATAGAGTCTTGTGTGCTCAAAGCTAGCCTCAAACTCACTATTTATCCAAGGACAGCCTTGAACTCTGATCCTCTTGATGGCATTCCCCAAGTGCTGGGACTACAGCATACAGTATCACGGCTGGTCAACCAATAAATAGGTCTTAGATGACTGTGATGGGCAGATAAAATTATTAGTTTATTGGACTTTTAAAACTGGAAAATGACTGTAACCAACATTTTAATTGCACAGACGGAAAGATGGAAAAGCCCAGTAGGCCAGTGAGGTACTCAGCAGGCAAAAGCACCTGCCACCTGTTGGTGAAACCTGAGTTCAATCCCTGGGATGGACACAAAGATGGAGGAGAGAGCTAAGTACATAGACTTGTCCTCTAACCTCCACATAGCACACCCCTCCTTACACACACACACACACACACACACACACACACACACACCATTAATACTAGATATTTTTTAAAGCCCAGTAAGATAAAAAGAATAGTTGCAGCTATGATATTTATATAAGGATGGTGCTGACACTCGGGACCCCACTCCTTTGGCACTATCAAGGGTAGGCTAGTTATGGAAAGGAAAAGACTTATCTTTTGAGTATTAAGAAAAGAAATGCAGGGAGACAAAGAATTCTAGATAGTAAGTTTGACTGTACAGAAAAACACACAGCAAAAGATATAAACAGCGAGCTGGAGCACACCTGTAATCACAGCCCTCAGGAGGTGGAGGCCAGATAAAGAGGAGTCCAAGGCCATTCTAAGTCTACATAGCAAGCTCAAGGCTAGCCTGAACTATACAGTGAGACTCTGTGTTGAAAAGCAAAGCCTATGCATATAGTTCAGAGGTACAGTGCTTACCTGGCATGCTCACAGCCCCCAAAGTCAATCCCTAGCACAGCAGCAGGTTCACAGGTTCGAGTCCCACCTCAGCTACCCTATGGTGTGATCCTGAGCTAGCTCCAGATTCTCTTTCATTGTATGAAAAGAGATTTCATCAACTTTATGCAATTTTTGTTACAGTTAAAATGTTAAATGTTGAACATCAAAGGAATATTTTTCAAGCTCTAAATTGTCATACGCACAAGTAACACTATGGTCTGAGCAGGGTGTATTTATGCGTTTAGGAGTCTATCTATGGATACGTGTAACAACCATTAATGAAAAAAGAGGCCATGAATTTGAAAGAGAGGAAGAAGGGGTATATGGACAAGTTTGGAGGGAGGAAAGGGAAGGGGGCAATGATGTAATGATATTATAATCTCAAAAAAAAGAAAGAAAGGAATAATTAAAATTCAAAAGGCATCATAGACTGTGAACCTGTCTGGTTAGGATCCTTGCTAGTAGTTCATTCATTAACACGTCCACTGAGTTCACTGACAGTTCACTTAGTCAGCTCCATGGACCGTTGAAAGTCAGATGCAAAGACCTGAAAGGGTTGGGAAGTGTTGATAGAGCAGGAGAGGAAGAAGAAGTGAGCTTTTAGATGGGCAAAGTGCTGGCATGGGTCTCAAAAAGGTGGGGTGGGTAATGCCAAGATTGAACTGAGAAGGTTGGCCCAGGAACACGACGCCATGTTCCACACTCTGGCTGGGAAGGCCTGGGAACCAACCTGGTGTTCCCTTGTCTCTAGAGGAGAGGTGGCCACCCTGCCTCTGCTGCCTGTTTGGAGGCTGCAGCAGTGTATCTCAGCATCATGATGCAGAGACTATCTAAGAAGCGTCGAATCCATCTGTGCAAATAGATGATTATCATTTCCTTAGGCCAGAGGAGGGGGCGCTACACATTCGTCCACTGTTACGACTGAAGGATGTCCACCTGAAAGAGCACATATGTAAGTCCTGAGTCTCAGTGTGGTTGTCTTTTAAGATGGGGCTTCTGAGGAGGTAAATAAGGTTAAGTGAGGTCATAAAGGTAGAGCTCTGATATTATGGGACTGGTATCCACACAAGAAGAGATAGAAGGGGTCTGTGTGCACAGAAAAGGGGGATGTGTGAACACGGAGTGAGAATACATCATTGGCCCAGCAGGGACAAGCCTCCAGGAAAACCAAACGCCCTGGCAATACTCTTACCTCCAGAACTCCGAGTTTAAACATCTGTAATGGATTATGCTTTCTCCATCTTGTTTAAACATCTGTAATGGATTATGCTTTCTCCATCTAACTGACAATCTCTTTCCCATACAACTTTTATACACATGCACACACACACACACACACACACACACACACACACACAGAGCACACAAAGCAGATTATCCTCCATACTGACAGTGTTCCACAGCCATGGTTCATGTGGGCATCCTGGGTAGCCAAGGGAGAAGGCAGTGTAGCCTAATGGTCAGCTTCAGGTGTTATGACTTGACCAAGCCCAGGAGCAGGTTTTGATCTTACACCTCTAGGTGTGTGGGAAACAGCTGCCTGGTCCTTAGATGCCAAGTTTGCCTTTTACCTTACCAATATCCTGAGGCTCAGCAGAATGATGAGGTATTTAAGGAATTCTTCATCATTGTGGGGTGGGGTGGGACGTGCAGGCATGTGACTAAAGCTCGAGTTCATTATGTGCTTGGTGCTTTGAAAAATGATTACTTAGAAATAAAATAAGACATCAATATTTCAGATGGGAGATCAAAAATTCATTTCATGGGGTTCTTCGGGCTTGAATTCTATCAGAAATAGAAAACAAATCATATTACTTACAAATCAACTTTATAGGTTTTTTTTTTAGTCAATAACTTTTTTTTTTGAGGCAGTCTTGCTATGGAGTTAAGTCCAGCCTCTAGATTGCAATCCTCCTGCCTCACTCACACACATGCTGGAATCAGAAGTATGTGGTACTGTGCTTGGCTCTCAATCACCTAAGACTTCACGCCAACCTCTATCACAAATCATAAAGATGCAGGAAAAGAAAAACAAGCATAACTTCTCTCCTAGAACTTAGAGTTGAGTGATAGAGGTAAGAGCCCAAGGACCAAAACAAAATTCTCTGGCCTGGCATTGAAAACCTAGTTCCGTCTGAGACCAGTTCACCCCTCCTCAGATGCCTCGCTACAACCAAACCCCACTTGTCAAACCTGACATCCATTTCTTACCCAGCATGCTACTTTTGTGTTCTTGAAAACAAACAAACAAAACCCACCGTGATTAGGGTAACTTAAGAAAGACTTTATCGGACTTACATTTCCAGAGAGAGAGAGTCCATAACGGCAGGTCTATAAAAACGCCTGTCTCGGGGACCAAGACCTGCAAAGCACAACTTCAATGAACTTGACGTTGGGTTCCCTGCAACCACAGTTAGCCTTTAGGCTGAGAGCTCAGCTACGACCCCATGAGACACTCTCAACCAGAGGCAGCCAGTTCCTGTACCTGATCCTGAACCACGGAAACAGCTGGATAATACATGTTTGCTGTCTGAGGCCACAAATATTAAAGTAATTTGTTGTGCAGTAATAGACAGTGACACCCAATGGAGGGTAACATGTGGCAGAGCAATAAACCTCCAATCCACAAGACCTGCTCAAATGGTTAATGACTTTTCCGTGACTTCTTGCCCAGAGCAACCTTTGCCTCATCTGAATGTGACAGAGCGGTTCTTGTTGGTCGTTTTGCACACTGGTGCCATCTCTTCCTCTCTTCCGTTTGTCCTTTCAGTCATCGGAGGTCAGTGGCCGCTTCAATTCCTTTTGGCCCTGTGTTTGGGCAGAGCAGGTGTTGGTAGAGAGAAAGAAGTCTGAAAAAGTAGGGAAAATGGGAGGGGCTCTAGTTAGGGAGGGAGAGGCAGGGAAATACAGAAGAAGAAGAGAGGTGGGTGAAATAACTGTAAAGTTGTCTGAAGAAGTCATAAGGAATCACAGTATTAAGTGTATATCAAAAACACTATAATACCTGTAAGTCTGCGTATAAATATACAGATATAGTTTAAATGGGGATTTCTCGTCTGAGCTGACAGTACTGTCTGCCAGATCAAAGACCATCTATAATAAAAACCCCATCACCAGGCATGAGAGGCATTCTTTTGAGTGATTGGTCAAGGGTTATCGAAGAGACCCCCAAAACATTACAGGCGGTTGCTGTTGTCCTTGGTTACCCCCTGCCCCCAGAGATGGAAGGCAAGTCCCTATTGTGAAAGACACCATGCCCAGAGACCCCTGAGCTAGAACTGACCTGAAATTCTCCTCTCTGAGGACTCGCTGCCATGGTGCAAACTTTCCAAAGGAGGGAAGCAACCCACAGTGCTACCCAGTTATGACGCCTGTGCGCCCCAACAATGACCAGCATGGCGCAGTAACCCTAAGGGTACAGTAGCGACCGTCACACCCTGGTGGTAACCAACAGCTCTCTAATTAGACTGAAGACTCACTCAAAAAGAGGGAAATCATGCCTGGTACTGCAAACCCAGCTAACTGCTCAGGGCTGGTGAAGTCACGGATCCTGGAGGAGAGCCCACAACCACCACTTTACTAGGTTAGCATAATCCCTAACTACGTCCAACATGGTTGCCCTTATGTACACGGATACGTGTATCTTACCTCCACTCTCATCAAGGGAAGTCCTCTTTGCAACAGACAGAGACCATTATAGAAAACCATAATCGGTCAAAATGCAATTACGACAAACCCCGTCTCCCAGCTCTTCGGTCATTGTGCAGGTTTGTTGTGAGATGGTGTCTCCTATGACTATCAGACACAGCCCCCCAAAGTCTCCCCCACACGACTGCTTAAACGTGAGCTGAACAAGGACAATCACAAAAGACACGCCGAAGTGGGTGGGGACAAACTCACAAGGCCTTAACCCTCCACAGAGAACTCCAGGCCCCCGAGGAAGGCGGAGAGTGGAAGAAACAATCTTCCCCAGAGAAGAGCACACGAACTGGGTATCCAACACCAAGTGGTCAGCCCCGAAAACATACATACGCACGGAATAGGTATGTGTGTGCACGCAAATAGATATATGTAACAACAATTAATGAAAAAGAGGCCCATTTCCATTAATTTGAAAGGGAGCAAGGAGGGGTATTTGGGAAGTTTTGGAGAGAGGAAATGATATAATTACATTATAATATCAAAAATTAATAAAATTAATGAGGCTTCCGTAGCAAACACCAGCGGCCAATCTTCCTTGCAACTTGTTTGTGGTGATTTCACCCCCCTTGTGGGCAGCCTAGCCTTGTTGGCAATCGTGACCGGCGACAGACAGAGCAACCCTTGGACACTTGGGGGTCACTTGAGAGGGAAGGAAGCCAATTATTTTCTCAGGCCCCCTTGTCTCACAGTTATTCTTTCTGGGCCTCTGCAGCGGGCCTGGCTGAAGCCCGTTTCCTACACGTAGCCCCACTTATTAAAACACAAATCACACAAACCAAGTGTAAAGGGAAGAGGAAGGAAGGGCTGAAGAACAGAGTCACTGAGAGTTCAGGCTAAGAATAGAGAGGAACTCTGAGAGCTTCTTGGCTGTGGGACCTCCTGTGGGGACTTGGCAAGAGGCCAGGGCAGCTTTGTTTTTTTTTCTAGGCTTTTACAAAGAAAGAGCTGGCCTAGGAGGCAGGAGACTAGGTACCAGGCTGGGCTCTGACAGGCCTCTCTCTGTGACCTTGGGTATGTCCTTCTTTCTAGGCCTCACTTCCTTGATTGTAAAATGAAGGGGTTGGACTAGGCTCCAAGCTGATCAAGACTAACTATGAGAAGACACAGGAACAAAGTGTGGACGCTGGCTGGCCAGGATGGAACAGGCTGCCTTCCCACCCTGACTCTTTTAAAAACCTGATTCCTGTGACTGCCACCTCCTCCTGTATAAAATAAGGTGTTGTGCTCATTCATCCAATACTTGATTAAACGCCACATACCATATGCCTGGCTTGGTAGGAGAGATACAATGATGAGTCACGTGCTCATACAGTTTCCGGTTTATTGGACAGAAGGGAGGAAGAACGTATGAGCTGTAATCAATGACAGAAGAGAAAGTATCATTAAAGGAAGGATTATAATTGGTCACACTCTCCATCACTTCCAGTGTCTGTGACCCAATCTGGGAGGCTCAGAGAAACCCTTTGATCATATTACTTAAAAGCCAACTACCGGGGCTGGAGAGATGGCTGAGAGGTTAAGAGCACCGACTGCTCTTCCAGAGGTCCTGAGTTCAATTCCCAGCACCCACATGGTGGCTCACAACCATCTGAAATGAGATCTGGCACCCTCTTCCGTATACATAATAAATAAATACATCTTTAAAAAAAAAAAAAAAAAAGCCAACTACCCTCACTCACCCTCTGCGAATGAGACAGTTTAAGCCGATCGACCACCAGCTTACTGGAGGTGGACTAGATGGAATATCAACTACCTCCCTCCTCCCTCCCCTTCCTAAGGTTTACACTAGTGGTCACAATGGACTCATAAACTAACAAGGCTATGAAAGGTTTCACACCATCCTGTGACTGAAACTTGGTGTTCCAAATAACCTGGTTGATGAGTTAAGAACTAAGAGGAGTCGGGGAGGGGCGGGACCGGAGAGATGGCGCAGCAGGTAAGAGCACTGGCTGCTCTGTTCCAGAGGACCCGGGTTCAAAACCCAGCACCCTTGGGTGGCTAACAGCTATCTGTAACTCCAGTCCCAAGGAATCTGACACTCTCCTCTGCCCTCCACTGGACACTGCACACGTGTGGTGTATAGACATGCATGCAGGCAAAACACTCATATACATAAAATAAATTAATTAAAAAAAGAATTAATTGGGGATTTGGGCTTGGAGGGGCAAGCAAAGAGATTTCCTTAGACATAGACACTGAGAATGTCCCTGAAAGTTTTCTGCACGGCTTTAGATAAACACGAGAAGGACCTCAGGATGCAAAGTCCCATTTTTACTCCTAAACCAGACAGGTTCCTGGGACTTGTAAGAGATATCCCAAACCAGAGGTGACTAAGTCCAGGCTGCAGGGAGTGATGCAAGCCCCACTTTCTGTCAGGGAACAAAACTTCTCTTGATGATTGGCTCTGAAATTGGATTAGGAGGCCTGCTGATGGCAGGCTTTCCTAATTCAGGCATCCACCTTGCGTCTTAGAGCTGCTTACGTAACATAAAATGGGGTGTTAGCTGACACCAGACATTCCATTGAGTACCCGGAAGTATTGGCAAAAGTCGAATTCCTATGGGAATCTATGTTATTTTGTATTAAGCTTGTGGCTACAGAGTGTGATTTGTGAGACCTTCGGCATGCTACCAAGTTTTCTAAACCTGACACAAGTTCCTTTTAAACTGTTTTACACAAATAAAAGTAATGCATAGTGGATGTGGCAGTGCATGCTGATAAAGCCAGCATCTGGGCGAGCGAATCAACAGGATCAGGAGTTCAAGACCATCTTAGCTACATAGTGAATTTGTTCTCACTCTGAGCTGTAAGTGATCCCATTCAAGCAGTCAAGGTTGTACTAGGCTATACAGAGATCTCAGAGTCAGCCTGGGTTACAGGAGGAGGTCCTACCTCAAAAACCAAAACAAACCAAAAATAATACACATTTTTTTTAAAAAGCATAACCCACACTAAAATTAATTACAGCATTCTCATCGGAGGTGATGACATTTTGGAAATTGTGACCATTTGTACAATATTGTGACTGTCATCAATGCCGGTTAGTTGTCTACCTCAATGTGGTAGAGAATGAGGCATGTGTGAGGGCACTTGGAGGGCTGAGGCAAGAGAATTACGGTGAGTTTATGGCCAACCTGTGTACATATATAGTGAATTCAGAGACTGCTTGAGCTACAAGAGAGAAAAAATGTGTAAAAATGGATCACTTTATTTCATATGTATATATTTTTAACATAATGTGAACGTTAATTATATACTTTAAGTGCATTTTGCAGATGCAATTATATGTGTATTGTTTGCCCTTTTGTTCTCCACAAAGGGCTTGCTATGTATCTTAGGCTGGCCTAGGACATGTGTTTCTACCACCCCTGCCTCCCAAGAACAGCAATTATAGGCTCATGCCACCCAGCTGAGTCATGAATTATATCTTGATAAAAACACTTTCTCCATACACCTAGAACCTCTGATTCCTTTCTCAATAGCAATTACTTTTTCTTGCCTTCTAGAAAGAACCGAGGAACACCAAGTGCCTCTTAAAAATCTATTATATATTTTTATTTTAATGCAAATAGAAAGAAGTGCTACGCTGTTCTTTGCTCTTTTTTCTTGCTTAATAGTGTGCCTCTTAGATGATGTGTAACAGCTGAAGCACATTTACATCTTTCTTCTCACACTATCTAGAATCCACCTAAAAACATAGGGACTTCTTTGATGAGTCCCCGTGTTGATGAACAAGCTGATCGCTTCTAGTCTTTTCCCAGAAAGCAATGCTCTAGTAAACATCCACTCACTTATGATCTTATGCACAGGCACGAACCTTTCATGGATGGGATGATTTCATAGTTACATGGGGCAAGGTCCAAAGTTAGGGTGTATCAAATATTAGCATCGTAGAACTGACTTCCCTAGAATCTAGACTAATTTATACTCCTACCAAGAATTCATTCAATTACTTAATTTTTGTTACATTTCTAGTCCCTTATCTGGGGCCCTTATCTGGGGGGGGGGGGGGGGGTATGGTGTGCCATGGTCCGTTGTGGAAATCAGAGGACAGCTTGAAGGGTTGGTTTTGGTTTTCTCCTTCCACCATGGGGCTCTCTGGGATGGAACTCAGCTGTCAGATCCAGCAACAGGTGCCTTTAGCTGCTGATGCATCTTGCCATCTCTCAAATTTTTTTAATTGAATCCAACCAAAACTTGAGTAATAGACTGAATTATAGGCCTTGGGGATATAATAATTGAGAAATAATGACAACAGCAAAGACAAAATTCATTTCCTAGTGTAACTTACATTATTGTAGAAATGAGAAAATTAATTTTAAAAAAATTGTAACATCTTAAGCAACACTAAATTCTAGGACCAAATAAAGCAGAGAAAGGAATATCAGGCAGGGGGTAGATTAGTAGAAATGCTTTCTGAGACATGGGTTTGCTGTGTTGTTCAGGTTTTGAACTCTGGGCTCAGATAGACTTCTGCGTCTGCCTCCCAAGTAGCTAGGGTTACATATTATATCGCCATGCCTGGACTGGGCCAATGCTTAAGTGGGAGGGCTAGGGTTATGAAAATCCATGCAGCCTACGGGATTTGAGAAAATCTTTTCCATCTAGATGGATGGCAGAAGATAAATATCTAGACTATACAATGAACTTAAAGTAAACATAAAGAAAACACACAACTCAGTTTTTAAAATGAGCTGTGGAACTGGATAGCGAGTTCTTAAATGAAGAAACACAGACGGCTAACAAGGGTCTAGAGAAGTGGATCAGCAGTTAAGAGCACTGCCTGCTCTTTCAGAGGACTTGGGTTCTGTTCCCAGCACCCACACGGTAGCTCATAACTACCTGTAACTCTATTCTAGAGGACCTGATGCCCCCTTTTGGCCTCAAAAAGCTCTTGCATACACATTGGCGCACATAAACTCATGCAGGCACACACATGCGAAATTTAAAAAATTTTTAAAAAACACAAATGGCTAATGAAGTATAAAGTTTTCAACATCACAAGTCATCGGGGATGTGCAAATCAAAAACTACTTTGGAATTCAATCTCACCCCAATCAGAAGGCCTGTCATCAAGAAAACAGATGACCACTAATGCTGGTGAAGATGTTGGAAGCCCTTATCCACTGTTGGTGGGAAGGTGTGTTGGTAGAGCCACTATGGAAATATGTATGGAGTTTTCTCAAAAAGCTTAAAATATATATATATATAGGGGGCTAGTGAGATGGATCAGGGTTAGGGACACTGTGCTCTTGCTGAAAAGCTAGCTTCTGTCATGGTGACTCCTAACCTCCTGTAACTACAGTTCTGGGGGTCCAACATCATCTTCTGGCTTCCATGGGCCCCCCGCATGGACATAGTGTACACACACTCACTCAGGCTCATACAGGCCCAGACCAAAAAATAAATAAGTCTTTAAAAAAAAAAAAAGCTAAAGCTTAAACTACTCTATGATCCAGCAATACCACCCTGAGCACATAATCAAAGTACTTTATATCCTACTACAGAGGTATCTGCATATCACTTCGACATATGTTGCTTTTATTCACAGTAGCAAGGATATGGAATTAATTTCCTAGATATCCATCCACTGATGAATGTACATTGGAACTGTGATATACATAACAATGGAATTTTATTACTCTATAAGAAAAAAATTAAATTATGTAATTGGTAAGAAAATGAGTAAAACTGGATAATACACTGAGTGACGTAACACAGGCCCTGAAGGACAAATGTCATGTTCTCTCTTATGCATAGATTTGGGTGTTTAATTGGGGTATCTGTAGAGGTCAGGAAGCTAGGAAGGGCCCGTGAGAAGAGGGAGGGAAGGAATCCTAAAGGGGAAGGAGATAGTGGAATACGTGTGATATGCAAATGGGAGAGGATATCGGGGGTATAAAGGTTAAGTGGGGATGGAGAAGGGGCATGAGGAAGAAATGAGAGTAGGGTGGCTTCACATAAGGAGCATGAATGTACCGTGCTCTTCCAAGGTGACATGAAGTGTTAAGTGGGAATCTCGGTGCTGGGTGTGGCCGGCGTTGGATACCTCTCTACCAGTTTTTAGTCAAGAATGCTCTAGAGAGACACAAGCTACTGCCCTTGGCGTTGTCCGCCAGAATTAAATGATGAGACTCTATCGGTGAAGGCCGCACAGACTCTGGCTGCAAGGACTTACAGAACTCAAGCTGGAACTGACCTGGAAGTCCCCTGCTGGCTGGTTTTCAGAGGGCCCGAAGGCGCTATGGAAGCTGCTAGGAAAAGTCCTCAGTGGTTTTCGCCAGTTGTGAAGTCTGTGTTGCTAAAACCACCAACCTGCTGGCAAGATGCACCCATCGATGCTATAGTGGCATGATTGTTATGGGGGACAACTAACCACGTTCTGCTTTGATTTGAGGCTTGCTCCGTGTGAGTCTGTTACCATAAATCTGGTCAAAAGCCCATGGCTGGGGAGGTCATAGGCCCTATGGGGATGACTGACTACTATTGCTTTTGCCAGTGTTGTGTCGAACTCTCTTAAATATTTATACCCGTACAGGCTGCTCTCAACCTTGGTTAAACGGGCTTCATCTTTGCAGTGGTCAACGATTAATACAAAGACTCACAACTGGTCAAAGCGCTAATACTCAGTGACAGTTGATTGCTCGCCCATAAACGTAACATCTATGCCAAGGCCCTCAAGGCTCAGGGAAAACTGTGGTAAACATGTGAGAGCCGGAGGATGTGGAAAGGAGTGCCGTGATAGGATGTCCTGGGTGCACGGCATGGCTGTTGCTGTGTGAACTCACAGCAGCCATGCTTATCTATATAAGCCCCACAAAGCCAGTTGCGGCACATACTGGCAGGATATGTGGAAGAGGCAGAGGCAGGAGGATGATGAGTTTGGAGCCACCCTGAGCTCAAGTTGGGCTGGCAAAGTGGCTCACTAGGTAAAGATGCTTGCCGCCAATCCTGATGACCTGAATTTGATCCCCCCCCACCCCACCCCCCGCCAACCCACATGGCAGAAGAAGAGAATTGACTCCAACACGTTGTCTTCAGACCTCCATATTTGTGCCATGGCAGGTGTATACCCAGCATTACAAATAAATGTAATAAAAACAAGACTCATACAAGATCAAGCCAACTGACGTTCCAGCATGGACCCTACCCCTAGCTGACTAGCTACTGACATCTAATGTCTGCTGGGAGGGTGGGAGTAATTTTTCTTAGGGATGGAGCCTGGGGTAGGTTGCTTATGCTCTAATGGTTGTCTCTGTACCCATGGATATACAAACATATAAACAGCACTAATTGGATTTAATGAGCTTGAGGATGGGAACTGGAAGATGGATATGATCAAGATACATTGAATATATATATATATGAAATTATCAAAGAATAAAAACCAGAATTCTAAGCCTCCATTTCCTTATCTGTAAAGCCAGACAATAATAGCACACACACCAGAGACTGTTGAAAGAATCCAGAGGGATTATGTAATTTATTATAAACAACCTTATAGTGGACAACACTGTGGCCCAGGGAAGGACAGTTTGGCCACAAGGGAGCAAGAGCCTGGGGAAATCAGCAACTGCAGAGCAACCAGAACCCAGGCCCCTGAGCCTGCACGCCATGCACTCATGAAGACTCCAAGACTCCAAGGAACTCAAAAGCACTAAGCTCTCACAAGCACAGGAAGGCAGAGAAGAGGGGGAGACTTCTAGAAGCAGGCTGCCTGACTCAGGCCTATGGCCGAGCCTGCTGGGGCTTACTCACAAGACGTCCACTTCCAGGATGGTGCTCTCAGCCAAAGGCAACAAGCTTGCTGGCTGCCCTGGCCCATCTGCTCCGATGAGACTCTCCCAAAGCCTGGACTCCCATTGGGTTCAGTCCAAAGAATCTCTTGGAGGGAAGATAAGCAGCTCTTGAGTCGCAGCTGTAGAAATACACAGGCCCAGAGGAGCACACGCATCTGTTTGCCTGGGCAAGACTCTCAAGTGGGCCGAGGGTATGGTGGACATTGCTCCTCAACTCCCTGTGTGTCCTTGTCTCACTCGGTGGCACCTCCTCTTCTGTCCACAGTAAGATCCCTACCTCTTCTCTCTTCTTCTGCTCCCCAGAGCCCTGTCCTTGCCTGGGTTCTAACCCTCCTTCAACCCCTTCCAGTCTTCATAACTCCATCTGTGGGATTAGATGCTTCATGGATTAAAAGCATGAGTGTGAAAATGGAGATCAGAAGTGGGCTTTCTTTGTTAATGAATGCTTATATAAAATAGGAAAAGATGATGATCTTTTGGGGGTTTCAGTTGTCTATTATATGTTATTTCAGACAAGACTGGGTACACTCAGGGTGATATAGCTAGACATAATTATATGCTATTTCTAATACCATTGAGCAAATTTTTCTGAAGAGGCATACCCAATCTAAATTTAAAATTATACAGAGAGAGAGAGAGAGAGAGAGAGAGAGAGAGAGAGAGAGAGAGAGAGAGAGAAGCACTGTCATGGCACCAGAGGCAGACATTGAAAGTGCACTATGTACATCTACAGCCAACCAATTTTTCCAAAGCAGAAAACAACTTAATAGTAGCAAACAAACAGAAATCCCAGATCAAAACACAAATGACCCAGTTGAAAATGGGAAGGGTTTCTTAGGAGATACAAATGGCCAACAGGTGTGTAAAACATTCTGAGGATTAATAATTATCAGCAAAATGCCAATCAAAGAATCCATATCACCTTGACCCAGTCAGAAAGGCTCTTAGAAAAAACATTAAGATTGAAATTAAATACTTTAAAAAAGTAGATTAAGAATTAGAAGTGTTGGTGGTGACATGGAGAAAAAAGAACTTTTATACATTGATAATGGGGCTGGAAATTAGTTACAGCCATCACGTAAAACAGTACGGATGTTCCTCAAAAATTAAAACAGAATTATGATATGACCTAGCAAGCATATATCCCGAGGAAATGAAATCAGTATCAAGAAACAACTTGAGTCTCACACTTACTGCAGCATTATTTATAAAAGTAAAGGAAATTATCAACTGGTAGATGGAGAAAGAAAACTTTTTATATACACAATGGAATACTATAAAGCCATAAAGGGACAATGCCCCCTTATCTGTAACACATAAAGAGAACGGTAGGCTACTATGTTAGTGAAATATGCCCATCGCAGAGAGACAAATAGCACATGGTTTCAATGATATGAAATGTGAAAATGGTCGCCCTGTAGAAGTAGAGTAGGACTGTGGTCACCAGGCCTTGGGGGAAGAGCAAGAAGTGTGGAATGGCTAAAGGGTAGTTAGGGCTACTACGTTACAGCTAGATAAGAACAATAAATGGGCTGGGCAGTGGTGGTGCACGCCTTTAATCCCAGCACTTGGGAGGCAGAGGCAGGCGGATCTCTGTGAGTTTGAGGCCAGCCTGGTCTACAGAGCAAGATCCAGGAAAGGCACAAAGCTACACAGAGAAATCCTGTCTCGAAAAACCAAAAAAGAAAAAAAAAAGAAAGAAAGAAAAAGAAATGATGATCATCTATTGTAGAGTAGGGGCCAAAGTTAATCACATTGATAATAGGGCTATAGATAATATTATACTTGAAAACTCTATATAAAAAAAGAGATTTTGAATATTTGCATTACAAGGACCTGATGTTAGAATAAGTAGTCTTACCCTGATTTGAACATTAGGTAATGTGTGTATGTATCAAACCATCACATCTTACCTCATAAATGTGGACAAGTTTTATGGGCCAATCAATAATATTTGGCATGTATTTACATGCACAATTTGGATATATTCACATGCACAAAATTTTCTTTAAAGAAAACAAAGTTTGTTATAATGACTAATGTCTAGTGAGTGGTATCCAGTATCTAGTAAGGGGCCTATGTTTTGAGGTTTATTTTTGCATTGAGTGGATCCAGGTGCAGGGGTAATCTAGACCATCACTGCTCTTTAAAAAGGATCATAAGAAGTAAAAGAGTCTGTGGTCCAGATAACCAATACTTGAGCTATTGGAACACCATGGTATACGATATAGCTAGGGTTTCTCTTGCTGTAAAGAAACACCGTGTCCAAAGCAAGATGGGGAGGTAAGGGTTTCTTTGGCTTACACGTCCACATCATAGTCCATTATTGAAGGTAGCCAGGACAGGAACTCAAATGGGACAGGACCCTGGAGGCAGGAGCTGATACAGAGGCTATGGAGGAGAGCTGCTTCCTGGCTTGCTTCCTATGGCTTTCTCAGCCTGCTATCTTAATAGAACACTATCACCTGCCCAGGGGTGGCCCCACCCAGAACGGGCTGGGCCCTCCCCCATCAGCCACTAATTAAGAAAATGCCTGTTGCCCTATAGGCGTTTTCAGGAGTCCAATCTTACGGAGGCATTTTCTCAGTCGAGACTCCCTCCTCCCCAATACTCTCACTTGTGTCAAACTGACATAAACTAGCCAGCGCACTTTGTAAGTCTAGAAAGAGAGAAATGTAAGAACTATTCATATTGTGCAATGGTTGGCTTTAGTTGTCAACTCGACACAGTCTAGATTGTCAAGAGAGTCTCCATGAGAGGCTGTCTAGATCAGGTTAGCCTGAGGGATTGTCTGTAGAAGAGGGTCTTGATCACCTTAATCAAAGTGGGAAAAACCCACCCACTGTGAGGGGTACCATTCCCTATGCAAGGGATTCTGGACTGTAGGAGAGTGGAGAAAGACAGCCGAGCCGTAACATGCGTTCTTGCTCTCCTTGACTATGGATGCAATGCGACCAGGTGTCTTAAGTTCCTGTGACTGCCTGCAATGGCAGATGGTGACCTGGAACTATGACCCAGAGTCAACTTGCCCACCCCCAATTTTTGTTTAGGGTGTTTTATCACAGCAACAAGAAAAGAAACTGAGACTGACTTTTAGGATGGTATCTATTTGCTTTAAGACAGGGTCCGACTGAGATGCTCTGGTTACCTTGAGCGCACGGTGTCCTGGGCAGATCTTGAAATTATGATCATCCCACTTCCGTTGCTTGACTATCCCAGAAATAAAAAGACATTTTGAACTCAAATTTGTAAAAAGCGATCTAAGAAGATTCAAAAGATGCTAGAATTATAGACCAGTAATGTAGTTTTTTTTCTTTCTTTCTGTTTTTGCTTCAGTTGTGGAAGTTACATTAGTAGATGAAAGTTAGGCTACAGTGAAACTGAGAAAACTTTATTTAATGAGCTTTACTGAAATTTTTATATTCTGTCTTTCAAGGGGTGTGTGTGTGTGTGTGTGTGTGTGTGTGTGTGTGTGTATTGCTGGAGGTCGAAGCCATGACTTTAAGCATGCCAGACAAGCACTCTGCCACTGTACCCCAGGCTCCATTATTCTTGCCTCAGCTAACCAAATTCGATGCTACCACACCTCTAGGCATCCATATTCTTTACCAGCTGAAAGGAAGGGAGAGAACGGCCTAAGGCCAGACGCATGAGATTCTGAATTCTGAAATAACCTATGGTAATTACTACATCATTTTCCCTGTATGAAAAACCATACAAATATACTTCTCTTTATCCTTGAAATTGGGTTGACAACCAATTTTCACAGGCTTGAGTCTTGCTGCATCATTGGTTTAGCAAAAACCTGCTGTGGACACTTAGCATCTGGGTTGGAAAAATCTACCAGCCTGCTTAGAGTCCTGTGTCTGCTGGGACAACAATATGTCAGACCTCTGGGGTCAGCAGTGTATCCCAGCAGATAAATACCAATGAAGGGGTACCACTGTTTTCACGGAGTTTTCGGTGACTTTCCACTGAACTATGGGAATATTTCTCAGTTGACTCTGACCGAATCGTAACCCAGAGGTCCTGACCACACCGTCTCTTAAGATTCCGTTCATTCCTGGCAGACTCCACTGGCTTAACTTCATTTACCTTCAGCATCTTGCAGTTACACGGAGGCGCAGAGTTTTATGCTGTTAGTGGTGCCAAATGGGTATTAGAGGAACAGCATCTACAACCTGCATTTATAATGGTTTCTCTTTCTCCGGTGTTCACTGTGTCAGGCATTTTAAAAATAGCTCCTTTCTATTGATTCCTTACACGCCCAAGTAGGGTATATTCACTCCCCTCATCCCTAGTATGCAGATGGGGAGACCAAGTTCCAGAGTGATGAACAGCTTGGTCATGGCCACATAGCCAGGTATGAGATGAGGAGATTGCACCTAAGCTTTTCAGTCTGTGCTTCCAACTACTAGGCTATACCATATGCGTATACTGAGGCAGATATTCCAAACTCAGAGGCACCTTAGACATCACAGATCACCCCCTGGATTTTGCAGCTGAGCAAACAGACCCAGTGCGATGATGGAAATTAACTATTGACAGAGCCAGGATTCCAAGCCGTTCTCTCCACACCAGGGCTCAGTGCTCTCTGTTGGAACGCCTTTGGTTTCTGCATCACCTTGAGAATCTCAGGTTGAAAAAAAAATACATGTCTTATGCCCTACTCTTTAAAGAATTTCTATCTGGGTAAACATAAAGTTGTTTCTATTAATTTTCTATAATATACTGACTTCCCAATTCTCCCTCCTTTTAAAATATAGGCTTTATTTTGATTATGTGTATGGCTGGGGATATTTAAGGGCTCAGTTGGAAGCGTGCATGCCTACCATGCACAAAGCTCTAGCACACACAAATGGGGTGTAGAAGTGCATGCTTGTAATTCTAGTACTCAAGAAATGAAGGCAGAAGGATCAGAAGTTCAAGGTCATCCTTTGCAACATAATGAGTTTGAGGCTAGCCTGGGATTTCATGAGACCCTGCACTGAGTATTTTATTTATTTGTTTATTTTTGGTTTTTCAGGACAGGGTTTCTCTGTGTAGCCCTGGCTGTCCTAGAACTATCTCTATAGATCAGGTTAGCCTAGAACTCAGAGATCCACCTGCCTCTGCCTCCCAGTGCTAGGATTAAAGTCATGTGCCACCATGCCCATCCAGGTGAGTATTTAAAATTTACTGCCAAAATGAGTGTGGCGATATCCCAGATATCCCATACATGTCCTGCCTCTACACACACACATGACTTCACCCAATATAACATGAGATCACCAGAGAGGAATATATATATATATATATATTTTTGGTTTTTCGAGACAGGATTTCTCTGTGTAGCTTTGCGCCTTTCCTGGAAGGCCAGGCTGGCCTCGAACTCACAGAGATCCGCCTGGCTCTGCCTCCCGAGTGCTGGGATTAAAGGCGTGCGCCACCACCGCCCGGCCAGAGAGGAATATTTGATGAACCACATACTATCTTTCCAAGTCCAGAGTTTACATTAGGGTTCACTCTTGTTTTTTTTATGTGTGTGTGTGTGTGTGTGTGTGTGTGTGTGTGTGTGTGTATGTGTGTGTATGTGTGTGTGTGTGTGTTTCTCATTATAGTATTGTGGAATAGTTCTCACTACTCTTAAGAATCCTGTCTCTTCTACCTGTTTATGCTTTCCTCTCCCTTAAAGTCCCTGCTAATCACTGATGTCTTTACAGCTGAGTATTTTCTTGACTATCTATAATGGGGTTTACAGTATGTTGCACCCCCCCTTTTTTTTGGATTGGCTTTCTTGCACTGTACTTTGCATTTAAAGACACTGTACCTGTCTTTCCATGGATGGATAGTTCATTTCTTTCCAGGACTGACTATACTATACAATACCAGTTTATTTGTTCATTTGCTTCCTGAAGGGCATCTTGACTGCTTTTGAGCTTTGGCATTTGTAAATGATGTTGTTGTACACACGCTTGTACAAGTGTCTATGTAAACATGAGGTTTCTTCTCCTCTGGGTCAACACTAAGGACCACGACTACTGGAGCATTTTCAAGAGCAGATTAATCTCATAAAAAACAAAACAAAACAAAACAGCCAAACACTCTTCCAAGATGCCTATACTCTGCTTCTCTTGCCCTGCAATGAATGGGAGCTCTTATCGCCCACCTCCTAATCATCATTTCACACGTCAGCATTTTAGATTTTAGCCGGTCTGCAAGGTATGTAGTGGTATATCGTTATTGCTTAATTTCCAGTTCTCTAATGACACTCAATGTCAGCAGTTTCCACACGCCTACCTGCTGACCATCTGCACACTGTTTGGTGAAGTACATTTTGATAATGTGCTGACCTTTCTGGTGTTACATATCTGTTGTTGGCTTGTTTGACCGTGGGTTTCTCACTATTACTCAGGCTGGTGTGAAACTTGTAGGTTAAAATGTTCCTTCTGTCCGGGCCTCTTGAGAGGCTGGGGCTCCAGCTGCCATGGCTGCTTTGCTTTGTCTATTTTTTTGATATAATATTTTTATTGATCTTTAAGAATTCTATGCAATGCATTTTGACTATATTCACCCCTATCCCCCTCCCTCACTCTCCCTGAGACCCAGCCCACTCCCTTTCTCACTCTCTCCAAAATTTGTGTTCTTATTTTTTAAAACAAGACTGTTCTCTACTCCTTTTTAGGAGCCTTAAAAAAAATGGTTCGGGGATGGAGAGATGGCTTAGCCATTAAGAGTCTATACAGGACTGAGTTCAATTCCCAGAACCCACTTCACATGGCTCAGGATTAATTGTAACTCCATCTCTAGAGGATCTGGTGCCCTATTCTAGACTGGAGGCACACTCCTGTGTGAGTGTGCATGTACACAAACACGCAGACACATACACACATACACAGACACACACACGCACACACATCTGCACACATACATATATACACATATTTACACACACACACACACACACACACACACACACACACACACACACACACACACACACCAATTTTAAAAAAGAAGCTTGGGACTGGAAAGATGGTTCAGCAGGTAAGAGCACTGGGTGCTCTTCAGAGGACCTGGGTCTGACTCCCAGTACCCACGTGATAGCTCACAACTGTCTGTAACTCCACTTCCAGGGTTACAGACCTCTTCTGGTCTTCTTGGGCACTGGGCATGGACATGGTGCACGGACGTGTACATGCAGGCAAAACACTCACACACATGAAATAAAAATAAATCTTTTTAAAAACTGTTTTTCTTTCCAAAAAAAAAAAAAAAGGCTCATTCTAATAACAAGCTTGTTTTTTCCTTTTTGTTTTTGTTTTGATCCTCTGAATGCTAAGGAAGTTTCATGTAGTATAAAAACGTCTTAACCAACTTTTCCTGCGTTGATCAAACACTGCCAGCTGTGGTTTCTAATCATTAATCATCTGGTAAGTGTTTCCTGATGTCTTCATGACGCCCACCTTCCCTCGGCGGAGATGACCAGCCAAGGTCTGCCCACTCAGCTCCTGTGTTTCCATTTCCTGGCCCTACTGTGTGCAGCTTTGCTTCTGTACCCCGCCTGCGGTCAAGGACAATGTTCCTGTTCTTCCCAGGTAGTTTCCCCAAAGTGACACTGGCCCCACAGGCATTCTTTCTCCCGTCCGTATCTAGATCAACAAATTATTCTCTCTCTCTCTCTCTCTCTCTCTCTCTCTCTCTCTCTCTCTCTCTCTCTGTCCCTCTCCCTCTCCCTCTCCGTCTCCCTCTCCCTCTCCCTCTCCCTCTCCCACCTCCCTCTCTCTTGCTCTCCCTCCTGTTCCTCTTTCCTTCCTTCCTTTGATTATTTTTCCAGCAGGGTCTCACACTGTAACCCTGGCTTGGAACTCACAGTGTAGCCCAGGCTGGCTTCACCGCACCTTCCTGCATGCTGGGGTTACAGGTGTGAGCCAGCATTCCTGGTTTTCCCTTTCTTTTGTACTGCACTAGAGATGGGTAATGGGCTGGGAACAGCTACATGGGGTGGCAAGAGTTTGGCTGCTGCAATCGAATAAATAAACCTTAGTTATCCATGCTGAGCCTCAAGGGATGTGCGTAAGAGACCACTGGTGATTGTAAAGTATAGAATGTGGAAAGGGGTAACTCGATAGTCTGGAACGAAATACATACCATGTCGTCCCTCCTCCATCTCCCCGTACCACTGTTTACAAATGTGGCCCAGAGGCCTTCATTTGAAAAAACTTAATTCTCATCTTCAATTAATGACCCAGTCTTTGTCCCTGGGTCCCGCCTGCCATCACCAGCTTTTTGAGAAATTATTCTCACTGTAGATCCTTTCAACGAATTTTGTCTACCAGTTATTGCACTCCAACTAGGGAACACATTGGCCGGTTTCAATACTCTCTCAAGTGCTAAATTTAGTAGATAACTGGAAATCAGCCTCACTTAGCCATTAACTAGTGGCTGGCTCACAGACCTCAGGCGCCTGCTTGCTTCTGCATCTAACCTCTCCGAATGTTTGTTTCAGGCATGGAGTCGCTTAATAACTGGCTCTGAGTCACATAGCTACTTACAAGGCCCTGCATTAAGCATCACTGGCATAGACAGCATTGTTTCCTGCTTTTAAAATGCTAAAATTTTAATCAAAGAGGCGGGTACACAAGCCTTTGTGGGTAGGGTAGGATGGTATAGGAGTTGAAGGGCAGGATTTTTCACAAGACAAGTATTCTACCACTGAACTCCATCACCAGTATATTCTTGACATCTCTGTAGTAAACCAGGTGGCGGTAGCTGGGTAGGATTATATCTAGGTCCTTTATTCTATCTCACTGGTCATTCTGGGTGTTTGTCACCGCCATGCTGTTCGTGTTACTATGGTTCTGGTAGAACTTGCAACGTCATTTACATGGGAATGTAAATTAGTTCAACTACTAGGGACATCAGTCTAGCGGGTCTTCAAGCAAAACTCTGAGTAGGGGCTGGGGAGATAGCATAGGCAGAAAAGCTTTGCCACGTAAACATGGGTTAGATCTGCAGAATTCACATAAAAGCCAGTCATGGTGGCATACACTTGTAATCTCAACACAGGGAGTAGACAGGAGGCTACCTGGGGCTTCCTGGCCCCTGACCTAGATTAATCTGCATGTCCTAGGTCTCGGTGAGCCCCTGCCTAGAAAAAAAATTAAGAATGATTCCTTATCAATGACACGGGAGGTTGATATCTGACCTATACACACACACACACACACACACACACACACACACACACGCAAACATATATATGTACATCTGACACACATTTTTCTGTATACACATGAGCATATATGCACACATACACACATATCTTTT
>CABHPR010140676.1:23932-33988 GCA_902168415.1 Peromyscus melanophrys | reverse complement strand
TGTGTGTGTGTGTGTGTGTGTGTGTGTGTGTGTGTGTGTGTGTGTGTGTGTAGAGGTTCATTACATAAGTTCTATGACTCTGGATAACCCTGACTAACACACCCCAGTAACCCCAAGTCAATGTATCATAAAGATGTATGTGAGGGGGCAAAGTAAAGATACTACCAGTATGGCTGCTCCATTATTAAAGAAGGTTTTTATTGTTCATAAGAGAGAGAACAGTCAGAGGCATCTGGGAAGAGTCCAGAGCAGAGAGAAAGAAAAGCAGACTGGACATGGTCAGGGCCATCTTCAAGAGAAGGGAGAATAGCAGGAGAAGAGAGAGCAGTTGAGAGAGAGAGAGAGAGAGAGAGAGAGAGAGAGAGAGAGAGAGAGAGAGAGAGAAAGAGAGAGAAAATAGTGACAAAAGACAATAGAGTAGCTGTGGGGCAGGGGTTATAAAGAAAACAGGGGACCTGAGAAAGGCCATGTAGGGTCTTTGAAAGGTATAACAAGTACTTGTGACTAGGGACTGAGGGAGCCTGGAGGTTGTATGAGCTTTGATATGCAACCACAGATACATGTCAATGGAGCTGCATGTCCCTTCTGCCCGAGGTAAGGGAAATGACTCCTTTTGGCAGATGGGAACCAGTTTCACAAGTTCCTGAGGAACTCTGGCTTTTATCTAACCCCAGAAATCCTCCTATAGTGCAGGCTGAGCTGGGCCTAGACTCGATTTGGCCTGCCCTTTTGTGTGTAGAGAGTGTTAGTGGGAGATACCCTTTGGACCTTACAAGAGATACTTGCCCATATTGTTTACTGTAGTACTTCACAATAGATAAGTCGGGGGGACTGATCTAGGTGTCCACTAGCCAAGAAATAGATTTTTCTTAAATGTGTTATAATTACACAATGGAAAATTTTCAGCCAGAAAGAGGAACGAAATTATTTGCAGGAAAATGGATGCAACTGGAGATAATCACATTAAGCAAATCAAGTCAGACTCAGAAAGACAAATATTGCATGTTTTCTCTCCTTTGTGAGGCCTGGATTTTTTCCCCCTACACTTTGACCAATTGTGTATCTCTGTGTTAATCTCCATCTGTTGCAAAAATAAGCCTCTATAAGCTTCTCTGGTGAGGGTTGGAGGCTACATCAATCTATGGACATAAAGATAAGTATGTAGGGGGCAGTTAATACTATGTCCACTTAGCAAAATAATAGCAGTAGGTCCCCCCTAGGGCTTATGACCTACTCAGCCTTGGGTTCTTGGCCCAGTTAACAGTCCTATGCATCGGTTCCATCTTGTAGAGCAGGCCGTAAGTACTGTCAGCAAGCAGTTGATGACTTCTGGAACAATAATGGTGACATTATTGCACCAATGGGCATAGCTTGCCAGGACAGCTGTCATTGGAGCTCACAGGGGTCACAGCCCTCCATGTACTGTCCCTTTTACCTTATCCTCTTATTCCCCCACCTCATTTAACCCTTTCTGCTCCATGTATTTCATATGTGGTTCATACCACTAGCTTCTTTTGAGGTCCTAAATTTTTAAACAGATATATAAAATCATGTATGACAACAAAGTAGAAGCAGAACTATCCATAGGAACACATGGGACTAACAGAGGCAGGCGTGAAAAGGGGGAAGATGGGAATAAAATGGAGGGGGAGAAATACTCAAAGTACATTATTTCCTAGTATGAAAATCTGTAGTCAGAAGTTTTCTCCAGTCCCACCAGGCCCCTGCAGTCCCATGGCCTGCTTATAAGTCACTCAGAAGCTTATATTAATTATAACTGCTCAGCCATTAGCTCAGGCTTATTACTGACTAGCTCTTATACTTAAATTAACTCATAATTCTTATCTATGTTTAGCTATGTGGCTTGGTACCTTTTCTCAGTTCTGCCTTGTCATCTTGCTTCCTCTGTATCTGGCTGGCAACTCGTGGTTCAGCCTTCCTCTTCCCAGAATTCTCTTTGTCTGCTTGCCTATGCTTCCTGTCTGGTTACTGGCCAATCAGCGTGTTTATTTATCAACCACTCAGAACAACACATATTCACAGCATACAGAAATACATCCCACAGCAAAAATGTGCTTAATGTAACCCAGTACCATGTATAATGAACGTACAACAACAGCACACGTAACAAACTCAAGAGACTGGGTATGATGGAACGTCTCAATACTCAGGAGTCTGAGACAGGAGCATTGCTAATTTTAGGCAAATGTGTGCTACAGAACAAGGCCCCTGTAACCCTTGAAGGAAGCATCCAAACAAGCACTCTCATCTTATACTGAAGAAATACAGTGTTCATGCTGCAGCAGCCTCTGGTCTAGCTCCTCAGGGAGCAATTTCAACCACAACAAACAAAACTCAAAACCAAGCGGACAGACTCATCATGAAGGGGTTCCATCAGTTACAGAACTTGCTCAATTATGAAAGCAAGTTGGAACCTAAAAACTTATGACTTTGAGCCAGGCATAGCGAGGACAGACCTCTCTTTTCAGTGCTGGTGGCGGAGGCAGGAGGATCAAGAGTTCAAGGTCAGCCTTCGTTGAGATGCAGCTTGACTACATGAGACCCACATTGCTTCTGACAAAATAAAAATCGACTTTCAGGGTCTGGAAAAGTGATAAGTTAAGTACCCTTTGCTTTATGTATATAACTTAAGCTGCCGTGTGGGTGCTAGGAATCAAACTTAGGTCCTCTGAAGAGCAGCAATACTCTTAGACATAGTACCACTTCTTAAGCCACCGTACTCCTACAACTTTAATACTTTTTTTTTTTTAGTTTTATTCATCTCCCCACGATTTTTGTCTTTATTAATATGGTAAAAATGAATCCAGGCATGAAAAATGTCACGGATTTCAAGAAGGTAAGCCTGCTTCATAGAAATAGAAAATCAGAAATAAAAGTGTTCTGGGATCATCAGGTTTGACCCCCTCTGATACTGTGCTGGTCAGAGTTTGTCAACTTGACACAAACTAGAGTCACCTGGGAAGAGGAAACCCCAGTTGAGAAATTGCCTCCCTCAGATCGGCCTGTGGGCATGTCTACAGAGCATTTTCTTGATTAATGACTAATAGGAGCAGGCCCAAGCCACAGTGGGTAGTGCCACCCCTGGCCTGGTGGTCCTGGGTTGTATAAGAAAGCAGGTTGTGCAAGCCATGGGGAGCAAGCCAGTGAGCAGCACTCCTCCATGGCCTCTGTTTCAGTTCCTGCTTCCAAATTCCTGTCTTACCTTCACACCTAGCTTCCTTCCATGATGGACTGTGACCTATAAGTCAAATACACTCTTTCCTGTCGAAGTTCCTTTGGTCAGTGTTTTCACACAGTTTCAGTATGTTATAGTTCAGGCCAACAACCGATAGCATTTCCTTCCCCGCATACCAAGTCTGAGAATGAAGGCTTTTGTGGATCTGCCACCAGGGATCTTGTTCCCTCAGTGATGCTTGATACAGTAGGCTTTCCTTATTCTCCTTTGAATTCTTCTCCCCCACTCAAACCCTCCACACGTTTACATATAACTGACTCTGACACCATATTAACAGAGCCGGAAGCCTGCAGATTTGAGTTACCAAAAAAAGAGTTCGGCTGGCCCTGCCAAGTGCTTCAATCAATGCACATTTAGGTGATAGAATCATCTTCCATTTTGTAGGCTCTCCTCTCTCTAAAGGTGACGAAGCACCGCCATAGTCCTTCTTCCTTTAATGGGACAATTTCAGACATGGGCCTTATTCTTTTGGTGTTTACAAATTCATGCAATCTTTTCCCCTGAGGAATATAGTAGAATTTTGAAGGGCTCCCTGTCTCTAGAATAGTGTAGGTCTGCCTCTTGTACATTGTTCCAGCAAGACCCTCTGGCTGCTTGTGATCCAGATGGACTGGCTACTTTACAGTCTTCTGATTACAGCCTTGCTTTTCCTTCTTGGACTGGCCTTCCTACATTCACCACACATCCTTCTGGCTCACAATTGGGCTCCTGCATCTGGGCTTTTGTGGCACTTTTGGTAATACTATTTCATGACACCGTGAACGCTGATATCATTAATAAACACTAACTATGTGCTACGTCTGGAATTCTCATTCTCTATGAAGGCTGTCAATTATAGACCTAGGTGACATACCTCTAGTCCTCTATAAGCCTGCCACTACAGGCCTTTCAGCACACTTGGCATAAAGGAGGCGCTCAAGAAGTAGAAATTATTATCATAATTATTATGGAAACAAGCACCAGATACAGTGTTAATATTTGACCCCATGCCAGGTTCACTAAGTGTGTGTTTATAAAGTAACCATTAAATCAAACAAATGCTGAATGATTATAAGACTCTCGTGAGACAACCTGAGCAGCTTACTACAGGCTGATGAAAGTAATGTCATGGGATCTATAGGTAAAGTACACAATTAACAGAGATACAGCTGTGCTTCCCAGAGGCCCAGGAGATGTACGGTACCAGCTGCTGCTGGAAGAATTTCTTTTTGGTGAGTGACTGTGGAGGCTGAGTTTGGAAGAGGGCATGGCTCTAGACACAGGCCAAAAATCTACAACCCCCTTAGATCAGAGGAACTTAAAAGAGACTCCTAGACTAGTGGTTATAGCTGGTCTAGAATACATAAGGTGCTGGGATCGATCCTGAACACTGTGTTGCTACTACAATCATAATCAGTAGAAGCAGCTCTGGTGATGAAGAGATGCCTAATTCATAGGGAAAATTGAAGCTTAGAACTGTAGTCCTCACCAAAGGGGAGGTGCAAAGGCCCTGGGATTTAGGAGTGGCTCTTTCAGAAGCAGCCTGAGCTATAAACTCCAGCGAGAGGTAACAGGGCCAGTGACCAGGATGACACCTGGACTCCAGTCTGGGCCAACGTTAGGTTTCAAAGGAGGCTGTTCACTAACAGAAAGAGACTTGGGCGTATAGAAACAAGACAGAATTAAATGAGTAAGTGTAGAGATGTTGGATGCTTTAAACATAAACAACTACTCATTCAATGTGGGGTCTTATTTTAGGCAGGGATGGTAGGTAGGTTGAGATCTGAAGTAGGGCTAGGAGCTAAGGGGGCTAGACTAGTCTAGTACTTCAGGTTGGGCTGACCTTGCCAGTGGTGGAGTTGTTGGTAGGGGATTGAGTCTGGTGAGTCATGGCAATATTTTGGCATGCATCATGGCTTCTCAGCATACAGTGTGGCAGGCTTTAGGATGCCAGTTTCTGTGGATGGTGAAGTACTGAGCATAAGTTTGTTTGATTCATAATAAAATCTCACCACTTGGTTGCTGGGGGATGGTCTTTCTGTACGCTGTGAATATGTGTAGCTACCATTGGTTAATAAAGAAGCTGCCTTGGCCTATGGCAAGACAGGTTATAGCCAGGTGGGAAATCCAGGCAAAGATACAGGGAGAAGAAAGGGAGAGTCCAGGAGACACTGCGAGCCGCCCAAGGAACAAAATGTAATGGAACACAGGCAAAGCCACGAGATATGTGGCAATACATAGATGAATAGAAATGGGTTAATTTAAGATGTAATAACTAGCTAGTAATAAGCCTGAGCCGTAGACCAAACAGATCGTAATTAATATTAAGCCTCTGAATGATTATTTTATAAAAAATGGCTGCTGCCCGGGCAAGACCGGGCGGGACTGAGAAACTTCCGTCTACACTTGGTTGTTCACATTTTCGACTTCGGTGTTGTTAGATACCAGCTGTCTGTCTCTTATTGTCTTATGATTTGTTTGCAGTTATCTGGATTAAATTTTCCATAAGGGATTTTTGTTTGTTGTTCGCTTGTTTTTGTGGTTCATGTTACAGCACTACACGTAAATCATGGTCTTTCTAGTTCAAGGAATCATCTCGTAATTGACTTTCTTCTACAATACTCCCACCAAGTGGCCATCTGGACTGCACCTGAACATAATGAAGGACTGAGACGTCATCTCCTGCTAGCATCCTAACTTGTCTTTTGACACAGTCTGTTGGAAAGAATTGTCCCCGTTTCTATCCATTAACTTCACTCCTATCCTGGAGATAGATGGAACAAATTAAGACCTTTGATATATGACCTCCCCTTTAGCAGTCAAGGTCAAGTGGTACTATCCTTTCCTGGTTCGTTTGCTTTGTTTTGCTGTATACATGTTCTCATAGTTTTCAGGCCTTATTGTTAGATATCCCTGTCAACAGCTTCTAAGGAAATGTGACCCAGGAGGCTAATCAAAGAGAGATGACCCATGTTTACTTCTGGGTAAAGAGTTGGTCATATGAAGCAGCATGAGGGCGTGGACCACTTCATCACTCTCAATATCTGTAGTCACTGGAGCTACTTAAGGACTCAGACCACTTGTGTATCAAATATCAAGAGTACAAAGATGGCGAAGATCCTTTTGGAAGTAAAACAATAATAAATCTTCCAGAGCTAAGATAGTCTTTTGATAAAGCAGAGTAAATAAGCTATTGAGTTAATATATAGAAGAAGGAGCCAGTAAGTGATGAGTATTTACATATGCTGATACAGTGTTCAATTTGCCTCAACAATAATTTCCGGAGTGCCAGTTATATGCAAAGCACTGTGGATTCAACAACATGCCATATCTCTAGCTATATGGAACACAACGATATTAACTGAACACAGTGCTGTGTCGACACCCAAGTGAGAACTTGGTAAGAACCTGAAGGAGTCAGAGAGGCTGTGCTGTAGAGAAGGCATTTGACTCTTGAGTTTTGAATGGGACTATTTGGGTGAAGAAAGTGCCAAACAAAGGTGAACATTTGGAATGCTCATGCCACCAGACACTGTTAGACAATAGTGGGGTCCTCAGTAAGTCTACAAGAGGACAATAGTACCACAATGAAATAAGTCCTATCAAGGAACTAACTTTGATTCTACAGCAAGGAATCCAGATTGGAGACAAGACAACCCAGGAATGGGGACATAAACACTTGCTTAGAAGCTGGACCACCATGAATCTTTTTTGCCACAACTATAACATGACATAGTGACCAAAGCACAAGATGAGCCAAACGAGAGAGCCTGATGGCATGTCCTCTTCTGTTTCTTCCTAAACTAATGGGTCACTCTGGAATCAAGGTCAAGAGCAAGCTGAAGCAAGGAGGAAAACTGATTTGAGGCATTCTGATTTGGCATTGAAGCCCCTTCTAGTAGGCCTTGAGAGATTTCCCTTCCCAGGCTGGAAATCACAGCCTCCTTCCACCAATCAACCCATGGTTATTGTTTTCAGTTCAGGGAAGTACCATTCAAATGAGGCTTTAGTGGGGTTTATGCTCACGCGTCAAAGAAACAGCACACCAGGCAGAGTTCTTGGTCTGGTTATAACTCCCTGAAGAGAAGAGGAGAGCTTACATTTGAGGCACTCACTATTGTCACCCCAGGAGTGGGCAGAGAGGCATTCTGTGATACAAGTTTCAGAGGGGAAATCAAGTATAAATGGCGGGAGAGGGTGTCCTAAGACGCATTACCCTACAAAAGCCTGCTTTTCCTTAAAGACAGAAAAACCCATTTTCTCTTTACTCGTACGAGATGTTTTTTGGTTTTGTTTTTCCTCCTTAATCTTAAAAGGTCACAGGCAAAGGTGGTTCTGCTCCGCCGCTGCTTGGTGTAGTCGGGAGATTGTCCGTATGGTTCCTTGTAATTATTAAAAAAAAAAAAACTCACTAAGTGCTATGTATGGGTCCAACGCCTCCCTCAGAGTATCAGAGAGAAGCAGGAGCCAATTTAGGTAGGGCAGATCTGACTACCTCTCCAGTGGAAGTGGCCATGCGGTGGTGCATCTGAAGCTGTGAACTGCTTTACTTGATTCCTGAGACCAAGCTATGCCCTACTCTAAGTCGCTCCGTATTATATA
Organism: Peromyscus melanophrys; assembly: GCA_902168415.1. Lineage (NCBI taxonomy): Eukaryota > Metazoa > Chordata > Mammalia > Rodentia > Cricetidae > Peromyscus > Peromyscus melanophrys. Next base: position 26,151 of record CABHPR010140676.1, on the reverse strand, counting down.
AAACTGTTGTTTTATTAAAAGGTGGCTAATTCATTGTTCTAGACAGTGCTTCTCAACCTATGGATTGAGACCCCTTTGGGCCCTTTCGCTGGGGTTGCATATCAGATATCCTACATATCAGATATTTACATTATGATTCTTAACAGTAGCAAAGTTACAGTTATGAAGCAGCAATGAAAATAATCTGATGGTCGGGAGTCACCACAACATGAGGAACTGTATGAAAGGGCCACAGCATTAGGACGGTTGACAGCCACTGCTCTAGGAGATTCTATTTTACAAGCAGTTCTTTATTTCATGTTGAGAAGGATGACTATAGCCCCTGTATGGACCCAGAAACTGAACCATCTGTTAGGCAGCCCCATCCAGCAAAGACTGGTCAATGGCCTAGTTCTAGGACTAGAAAGAAAGCCACCTTGTAAATCTATTGGGGAGAATTAAAATTATGGGGGTACATGAACATAGTAAAATCCTATCAGGGAAATCAGACCCAAGAGCTTATTGGACACACCAGACGGAGGGAAAGGTGTAAGTTCTTTGTCTGGATCCCTTATAATGGTGGACACAACACTGGGATGGCGCGGCCAGCTTGTCACCTGATACTGTGTTTGAGGCAAGGGCCCAGGACTCCTCGTTGACTTGATTCAGTCCCCTGCTATTGATACAGCTCACTTGACTGCCTGCACATCCACCTGTTGGCCCATCTGGATCTGGGCCTGACCCACTGTTTCCTGCTCTTGACTCATTTCCTGCTCTGGACCCAGTGTGGCCTTTCACCTCACAGCTGAATTCTGCAGCTTTGTTCTCTCTCTTGACTTCCCCTAGCAGCTCCCTCCCGGTGTGGGTCTGGTTCATTATCTTATCTACCCAGATTCTTTCTCAGCCCACTTCTGAAACCACCTGAGTGCTGTTACAGCCTCTCTAATGTGTATTTATTCTGCAACCCATCTATATGTATAGAGATGCATTTACTGTGTGCTATGGGAGTTAGTAATTAAGATCGGAATAAAGAACTTGCATTTGCTCCTGCCAAGGTACCAAAGTAGACATTTTTTTTTTAATGACAAATTGCTGTCATCGAAACTGCTGAACTTTGTGAATTTATTGTTACTCAATAAATTCTGACATTGTGGAAAGAGACCAACGTGTTTGTCAATGTCTCTGGCAAGGCACTGGCCTTATACAGCCTTCAGTGGGTATCCTGGTGATGTGAAAACCTGCTGGGTTCCTTTTCCTGAGAATTTTCCGATACAGAGACTTGGTACACAGAGGAGGAAGAGGTCTTTCTCTGAGTGATACCTCACTAAAGTGAGCATGAGGCAGGGACAGGGTATCGTGAAAACAGGAGGAGGAAGAGGAAGGAGCCGCAAGCATGGAGACAGGAAGTCGGCTAGCACAGGCTCGCTCATCTGCCTCTGTGTCCTCATCCTCACAGCCTCCTCTACTACCTCTTCCTACAACCCTCCCAAGGCTTACCTACTGCGGTGGGGGTGCAGAGATGAGACCAACCTCCTTCCCTTCACTCACTTCCCGTTATGGTATTCCTGCTTAGCTCTTTCTTCCAAGAGACTCCAGTTTACGCTGTTTTAAAAGTCCTCTGACTGCCGGCTGCCTCTGCTCACCCTCCTTTCAGGTCATCTGCAGCCTAGTTTTACCAGTCTCTCTCTCTCTTCCTTGACTAGCTCTTACATACTGCTCTCTGAATAGACATCGTTACCCAGGATCTGCCCCTAGACTGCTTTTAATCCCGTTTGAGTTAGTTTCCTGTTCCTCTGACAGATGTCGAGGGGTGGGGGACGCCAAACCAAACAACAATAACAAAAACAACTCAAGGGAGGAGAGGCTCATTTCATCTCAGTTTCAGATGTTTTAACTTGTGGTGTCCGGGCCCATTGCTTTAGGTCTCAGGCAAGCCTGACTGTCTAGTTCCTTCTGGGTTAAATGTGGGTTCCATGCATGTGATGGCTATTCTTGGTTGTCAACTTGACTACATCTGGAATGAATTAAAAGTGAATGGCTAGGCACACCTGTGAGTTAAATCATTTGAAGTGGGAAGACCTACTTCTAATCCAGATCTTTTGAGGTGGGAAATTCCACCTTTAATCTGGGCTACACCTGCCGGCAGCCTATATAAAGGACATGGAAGAAGGAAGCTCTCTCTCTCTCTCTCTCTCTCTCTCTCTCTCTCTCTCTCTCTCTCTCTCTCTCTCTCTCTCTCT
>CABHPR010140676.1:0-23922 GCA_902168415.1 Peromyscus melanophrys | reverse complement strand
TCTCTCTCTCTCTCTCTCTCTCTCTCTCTCTCTCTCTCTCTCTCTCTGCCTGCACACTCTCCTTAGGAAATCCATTGCTTCACTGACATTAGAACCTACTTCTTCAGTAGACCTGCAGAGACATCCAGCCTCCTAGACTGAACAACAGCTTGATTCTTGAACCTATCACTGGGAGACAGCCATTGTTGGACTAGCTAGACCAGCCATTTTAATAAATCATATATATATATGATCATCTATCAGTTCTGTTCCTCGAGAGAACCCTGACTAATATAACACATGAGGGAAAGCATGCAGTATGTGTCTTTCTGAGTCTAATTAACTTCACTTAGCATAATTTCCATTACCATTCATTTTCCAGCAAATGTCATTTTTCTTTATCATGGTTGAATAAAATCCCACTTTCTCTATCCATTTATCTGTTGATGGAGATCCAGACTGGTTCCACTTCTTAGCTGTAAACAGAGTAGCAGTAAGAAGGGATTCCCATACATCTCTGTGGTATATTGACTTATAGTCTTTCGGGTATACATCTAGGAGTGGGCCCTAGGTCAGTTCTATTTTTAATTACTTAGGAGTCCTTGGTACTGATTTCCCTAGTGGCTGCACAAATTTATAGCCCTATTAGCAATGAATGAGTGTTCCTTCCCACCGCCCCCCCCCACCATGTCTTCACCAGCATTGGTTGTCCTTTGTTTTCTTTCCTTCTTGAACTGAACACAATTTTTTTCATATAACATATTCTGATCATGATTTCCCATCCCTCAACTCCTCCAAGATTCTCCCCACCCCACCCCCGACCCACACAACTCCACATTCTTTCTTTCTCTCTTTAAAAAGACAAACAAAAAACAAATAACAAAATAAACCAAAAAAAAAAAAACCCCACAAAAACACACAAGCAAAAGACCAATAAGACTTTTTTAATGACCAAACAGAGCAATATGAGACAAAACACCTATAAAAAACACCACTGAGTTCACTTGGCTTTGATCAGCTACTCATGGAGCCTGCCCTGGAGTGTGGTGAATAGACCCAGTCAGAGCCCATCGGAGAAAACTTGACACTGCTTCTTTGGAGTCATCGACCACCTCTGGTTTTCACAATCTTTCCACCTCCTCTTCCACATAGCTCCCTCGGCCCTGAGAAGAGAAGTCTGATGGAGATACCCCTTTTAAAACGGAATACTCTGAAGTCTCTTACTCTCTGCCCACTGCCCATTTGTGGATCTCTGTGACAGCTTCCATATACTGCAAGAAGAGGCTTCTCCGATGATGGCTAAGCAGGCACTGATCTATGGGTATAACAGGATGTCGTTAGGAGTCATTTTATTGCTATGTTCCTTTAGTATTTGGTCTTCCACTGGGCCCATAGCCTATCTAGTCTCAGGTTCTTGGCCACCCTGGCAGTGTCTGGCGTGGGTTCCATCTCAAGGAGTGAGCCTTAAATCCAATCAGAGAGTGATTGGTTATTTCCACGATGTTTGTGCCAGGATAGCACCAGCCTAGGCGGGTCACGACTGTAGATCACAGCGTCTGTAGCTGGGTGGGTGGTTACCTTTCCCCTCTGGTAGTGAGCAGAGTACCTTCTAGCTCCACGAACACTAGTCAGTAGGGGTGAAGGCTCTAGGTAGGTGCCAGCTTCGCTTCTCTGTGTTAGATGTGTAAGTGTTGTCCTCAGCAATAGGTCCTTACCATCAGGTTGTGGAGAGCAACCAATAGCCTGAGGTGTTTCAGGGTTTCCATGGGACCCCTTTGGCCAGTGACTCAACTAGATGTAACCCATTCCTGGCACTTTACTTGGTAGTGTAAGATGTCTAGGTAGGACGTTGTCTCCTCCATTGTTTGGCGACTACATTTAGATTCCTTTCATATATGCATAAACTTTAGGAGGCCTCTACAGCAGCAGATTTCATACGGCCCCTCAAATGGCCTTTAGTGCTGGCCGGTTCTCCCCATATTCTCTCCGTTATCTCTTACTTCCTTCCCCCACATTGAATTCTTCCACTCTGGTCTCAACAGCACCCCCCTTGTCTCTCTATAATTTATAGAGACTATAATAATATATTCTATCCCCACCTTCCTTGGGAGAGCCTCCCACCCCTGTACCTAACTTCTGGAGTTATATGGATTGTGGCAAGCATATTGAAGGCTTAAACACTAATATGTAAATTTAAGAGAAAACACGGTATTTGTCTTTGGGGGTCTGAATTACCTAACTGAGGGTAATTTTTTTTTCTAGCTCCATTCATTTACAGGCTGTATTAGTGCAGGTTCTCTAGAGACACAGAACTGACAGAATGAATGAATACATACATTACACACACACACACACACACACACACACACACACACACACACACACACACACACAGGATTTATTCAAGTAGCTTACAGGCTGTGGTCCAACTATTCCAACAATAGCTGTCTCCCGTGGAAAGGCTAAGAATCCAGAGATTGTTCAGTCCATGCAGCTGAATACATCAGCTGGTCTTCAGCATATGCCAGAATCCAGAACAAGTAGACTCTAACGCCACTAAAGGAATGGACTTGCCAGTGAGAGAGAGAGAGCAAGCAAGCAAAGGGCAAGAGCTCCCTTCTCCGTGTCCTTTATACAGGCTACCACCAGAAACTGTGGCCCTGAATTTAATGTGGGTCTTCCCACCTCAACCGATCCACTCAAGAAAAATCTCTCACAAGTGTACCCAATGGCTTGGGTTTACATTAACTCCAGACGTTGCGAAGTTGACAACCAAAAAGTCATCACATCTGTGAATTTCATAATTTCATTTTTAAGAGCTGAGTAATATTCCATTGTGTAAATGTTCTACAGTTTCGTTACCCATTCACCCACTGATAGACATCTAGGCTGTTTCCAGTTTCTGACTAATATGGAAAGAGCAGCAATGAACATGGACGAGAAAGTACCTCGTAGTAGGATGTAGAATCCTTTGGGTACATACTCAAGAGTGGTTCAGCTGGACGTGGAGGTAGATCTACTCCCAGCTTCCTGGGGAACCTGCCTCACTGATTGCCATAGTGGCTTTAAAAGTTGGCAGTCCCGCCAGCAATGAATAAGTGCTCCACTTTCCCCACATCCTTGCCAGCCTATGCTGTCATTTGTTTCATTGATCTTGGCCACCCTGACTGGTGGAAGATGAAACCTCAAAGGAGTTATAATTTGCATTTCCCTTATGGCTAAGGATATTGAATATTTCATTAAATGTTTCTCAGTCGTTTGTGTTTTCTCTTTTGAGAGCTCTCTGCTTATTCTGTAACCCATTTTCAAATTGGGTTATATGTTCTCTTGATGTTCAGTCTTTCCATTCTTTATAACTTTAGATACTAACCATCTATCTGATGTGTGTAATCGGTAAAAATCTTTTCCTGTTCTCTAGGCTGTCATTTTGCCCAAATGATGGTGTCCTTTGAAACACAGACACTTTTACCTCCATGAAGTTTCATTTATTAATTGCTGGTCTTAGTGTCTGTGCAGTTGGTGTCCTGTTCAGACAATGCTTTCCTGTGCCAATGAGTTCAAGCCTATTCCCCATTTTATCTTCGATCAGATTCAGGGTATCAGGTCTTATTTTGAGGTCCTTGATCCATTGGAGTTGGGTTGTGTGCAGGGTGATAAATATGCATCTATTTGTATTCTTTTACATGGTAGCCATCTAGTTTGAACAGCACCTTTTTTTTTTTTGAGATGCTGTCTTGTTTCCAGTGTGTGTTTTAAGATTCTTTGTAATGTCTGAGTCTTCAATTTAATTTTGTTGATCAATGTGTGTGTGTGTTTATACCAATACTATGCTGTTTTTATTACTATGTAGCTCTGTAGTACAACTTGAGATCTGGGATGGCGATACCCACAGTAGTTCATTTATTATTCAGGATTGTGTTACCTATCCTACGTTTTTGTGTTTCCATACGAAGCTGAAAATTGTTTTTTTCAATTTCCATGAATTATGTTTGAATTTTGACGGTGATTGCATTGAATCTGTAGATTTCTTTTGGTAGGATGGCCATTTCTACAATATTAATCCTACTAATCCATGAGCATTGGAGATCCTTCCATTTTTCTGGTGTGTAGATGTAACCAACTGCCTTATTAAATAAGAGACACAGAGCCAATGTAAAGATGAAAGCCAAAGAGGTCAGAGCTAAGAGTCTTACCCGCTTTCCGCCAGCTAGCCTCTCCCGCCAAGAGACCTCTCCGAAAAGGGACTACTTCCTGTGCGTTTGACTTTAAATAAGAGTTCTGTTCTGCCTTCTCATTGGTTGTAAACCCAACTACGTGACTGCCTCGTCACTGCCTCTCTGTACAGACCTCCAAGTCTTCTATGGTTGGTATTGAGATTAAGGGCGTGTGTCTCCAATGCTGGCTGTATCCTTGAACACACAGAGATCTACCTAGCTCTGCCTGCCGAGTGCTGGGATTAAAGGCGTGCACCACCACCACCCTGGCTTTCGCTATAGCTTGCTAATAGCTCTGACCCCTAGGCAACTTTATTTATTAACATACAAATAAAATCACATTTCAGTACAAATAGAATACCACTATACTGGTGTCTTCAATTTCTTTCTTCAATGTCTTAAAGTTTTTGTCATACAAGTTTTTCACTTGCTGGTTAGAACTATCACACGATATTTCTGTGGTTATTGTGAAAGATACTATTTTCCTGATTTCTTTCTCAGTCCGTCATTTATATGTAAAAAGGCTACTGATTTTTGTGCATTAATTTTATATCTTTCAACTTTGATGAAAGTATTTATGAACTCTGGGAGATTCTTGTTCGTGTTTTTAAGGTCTTGTATGTATACAACCATTTCATCTATAAGTAAGGATACTTTCACTTCTTTCTGCCCTATATGTATCCCCTTGATCTCCTTCAGCTGTCTTATTGCTCTAGCTAAGACTTTAAGTATTATATTAAATAGCTATGAAGAAAGGGACATTCTTGTCTTGTTCCTGATTTTAGTGGAAATGCTTGATTTTCTCTCGACTGTGGGTTTGCTGTAGATTGACTTTATTGTGTTGAGCTATAGCCCTTGTATGCCTGGTCTTTCTGGGACCTTTATCGTGAAGAGATGTTGTAAAATATCCTTTCTGCATCTCAGGAGATGATCACGTGGTTTTTGTCTTTCATCTGTTTATAGGGTGGATTATGTTTATTGATTTAGGTATGTTGAACAATCCCTGCATTTCTGGCATGCAGCCAGCTTGGTCATGGGATTTTTCATGTGTTCTTGGATCCAGATTGCAAGTATTTTATTGAGAATTTTTGCATCTCTGTTCATAAGAAATATTGGTCTATAATTTTCTTTTTTTGTTTTTTGTTTGTTTGTTTGTTTGTTTTTGTTTTTCGAGACAGGGTTTCTCTGTGTAGCTTTGCGCCTTTCTTGGAACTCGCTTTGGAGACCAGGCTGGCCTCAAACTAACAGAGATTAAAGGCGTGCACCACCACCACCCGGCTATAATTTTCATTTTTGTTCTGTCTTTGTGTGCTTTTGTTATCAGGGCAGTTGCAGTTTCATATAAGGGACTAGGAAATTCTCCTTCAGTTTCTATTTTGCAGAATTATTTGAAGAGTATAGGCATTAATTCTTCTTCGAAGGGCTGGTAGAATTTTGGACTGAATCCATCTGGCCCTGGATTTTTGTCTGTTTGTTTGTTTGTAGTTTTTGGTTGTGAGACTTTTAATTGCTCCTTCTATTTCACTAGGTTTTATGGGTCTGTTTAAATTGCTTATTTGATCTTGATTTAAATTTAGTATGTCATATATATCAAGAAATTCATCCATTTCTTTTAGGTTTTCCAGTTAGGTGGAGTATGGATTTTGTGTTTGTTTGTTTGTTTGTTTGTTTTGTTTTGTTTTGTTTTTTCGAGACAGGGTTTCTCTGTGTAGTTTTGGTGCCTGTCCTGGATCTTGCTCTGTAGACCAGGCTGGCCTCGAACTCACAGAGATCTGCCTGTCTCTGCCTCCCGAGTGCTGGGATTAAAGGCACAGGCCACTACAGCCTGGCTTGGAGTACGAATTTTTAAGGTTTGTCTCTATGATAATCTGAATGTCCTCAGTATCACTTGTAATGTCCCCATTTCAATCTCTAATTTTACTTATTTGGATCTTCTCTCTTTTTTCTTTAAGTTAATATGGCCAATCTTATTGATTTTCTTAGAGAAATATGGTGATATTGTGTCCCCCAATATATTGTGCGCCCTAATAAACTTATCTGGGGTCAGAGACCAGAACAACCACTAGATAGACATAGAGGCCAGAAAATGGTGGCACACACACCTTTAATCCTATCGCTTAGGAGGCAGAGATGCATCCGGATTTCTGTGAGTTCAAAGCCACACTGGAAACAGCCAGGCATGGTGACACACACCTTTAATCCCAGAAAGTGATGGCAGGTATATAAGGCATGAGGACCAGGAACTAGAGGCTTTTAAGCTTTTAGGCTTTAGCAGCAGTTCAGCTGAGATCCATTCAGATGAGGACACAGAGGCTTCCAGTCTGAGGAAACAGGATCAGCTGAGAAGTTGGCGAGATGAGGTTAGCTGTGGCTTGTTCTGTCTCTCTGATCTTTCAGAATTTACCCCAATAGCTGGCACTGAGTTTTTATTTAATAAGACCATTTAGCAATTCGTCTACAGAGAAACACCTGTTTGTTTCATCAATTCTTTGTTGTTATTTCTATTTTATTGATTTCAGCCTTGATTTTGATTATTTCTTGGTGTCTACTGGTTTGGGGTGTCATTTATTCCTGCTGTTCTAAAGCTTTCAGGTGTATCACTAAATTACTAATATGAGATCTCTCCAATTTTTAATGTATGCATTTGTGCTATGAACTTGCCTCTTAAACTGCCTTCCTTATTTCCCATAGATTTAGGTATGTTGTGTTTTCATTTTCATCCACTTCTTAAAAGATTTTAATTTCCTTTTTGATTTCTTTCCTGACACATCTTTCATTCGAAAGTGAATGGTTCATTTTCCATAAGTTCGTATATTTTCTGCTGTTTCTGTTGTTCATGGTGGTCAGATAGAATGCAAGATGTTATTTCTTTACATATGTAGAGTGTTGTTCTGTGTCTTGGTATATGGTCACTTTTAGAAAAAGTTTCATGAGCTGCTGAGAAGAAAGTATATTCTGTAGTGTTTGGGTGGAGTGTTCTGTAGATGTCTGCTAGGTCCATTTAATTTATGATGTTACTTAACGCCATAATTTTTCTGTTTAGTTTTTGTCTAGATGACCTGCCTATTGGCAAGTCTAGGGTATGGCAATCTCCCACTATTGGTGTGTGAGAGTTAATGTGTGATTTTTAGCTGTAGCAGTCTTTCTTTTATCATTGGTTTCTTTTATCATTGAGTTTGGTGCATAGATGTTAAGAATTGAAATATCCTCTTGGTGGATTTTTCCTTTCATGAGTATCTAGTGTCCTTCTCTATCTCTTCTGATTAGTTGTGGTTTATAGTCCATTTTGTCAGATATTAAAATGGCTACACCTGCTCACTTCTTGGGTCCATTTGCTTGGAGTATCTTTTTCTGTCCTTTTACTCAGAGGAAAAGTCTATTCTTTAGAGTGAGGTGTGTTTCTCGGATGCAGCAGAAAGATGGGTCCTGTTTTCTAATCCAGTGTGTTAGTCTGTGTCTTTTTATTGGGGAATTGAGACCATTAACATTGAGAGTTTTCAATGAGGCATACTTATGGATTCCTGTTATTTTATTGTTATGGTGGGTTTTCCTCCCTCTTTTAGCTAACTATTCTGGGATTATTTATCGCTTGTGTCTTCTTGGGTGTGGTTAACCTCTTCAGACCTAAGTTTTCCTTCAAGTGTCTTTTGTAGGGTTGGATTGGCAGAGTGATATGGCTTAAATTTGGTTTTATCCTGGAATGTTGTTCTTTCCCCATCTGTGGGGATTGATAGTTTTGCTGGGTATAGCAGTCTGGGATGGCATCTGCAGTCTCTTAGACTTTGTTGAACATCTGTCCTAACCTTTCTGGCTTAGAGTCTCCATTGAGAAGTCCGGTGTGAATTGTTTTTGTTTGTTTTTCCCTGGTAGCTTTTAATATTCTTTCTTCTGTGCATTTAGTCTTTTGATTATGGTGTGTCGTGGGGGATTTCTTCTCTAGTCCTATTTGGCGTTTTGTGTGCTTCCCGTGCAAGAATAAGCAACTCCCATAAGTTTGTGTGTTTTCTCCCTATGGTGTTGTTAAAAATGTTTCCTGTGCCTTTGACCTAGGCTTCTTTTTTTTTTTCCTCTCTGCCTATTATTCACACATTTGGTCTTTTCACGGTGTCCTAGATTTCCCAGATGTTTTGTGCCTGGAGTTTTTTAGATTTGGCATTTTCTTTGGCTGTGTTGTCCATTTCTAATACTTGTCTTCAACACCTGAGGTTCTCTCTTTTGTGTCTTGTGCTCTGTTGGTGGAGCTTACCTCTGAGGCTTTGTTTGACATCCTAAACTTTCCATTTCCAGTTTTATTTCAGTTTGTGTTTTCTTTAGTGATTCTGTTTGCTAAATTTCGCTTTCATGTTCTGAATTATTTTCATTGTTTTACTCAACTGTTTGTGTTTTCACAGATTTCACTAAGGGATTTACTCGTAGCCTCTTTCAGGTCCTTGAACATATTCATAATTGATATTTTGAAGTCCTTGTCTTCTGCTTCAGTTATATTGCATTTCTCAGGGCCTTCTGCAATAGGCTGACTGGTGGAGGCATAGATATTATCTTGGCTGGTCAGTCACGTCTACAGTTTTTGCCTTGGGATCTAGGTATTCGTAGTCCTGATGTTTGAGGTCTTTCTGGGTGTCCATACCTGGTCTTGTCTTTGTTGAGTAGATGTTCTACTCTGTGGTTGCTGTTGCTGTGTCTGGATTCTAGGCAAGTGTGGTGGCTGTGGTGGCCCTGACAGAGGGTACTTCTGTGGCTAGGTGGGTGGCAGAAAAGAATGGAGATGGTCGAGGAGGAATGCCTGAGAGGGTCTGTGGGAAAGAGCTAGACAGACTGAGTTAGCACCAACAGGGTGTCCCCAAGGAGTGGAGGGAGGAGGGGCTCCTGAAAGCAGCAGGGCAAAGAATAAGTCTGGAGAGACAGGGATGTAAGGGCTAGGGGGACCCCGGGTGATGGCCATTCTGCCCGGGGTTAGATAGAATCTCAAAGCAGCTTTAATTTGCATTTTCCTGATGACTGAGCATACAGAACACCTTTTTCAATATTAATCACCATTTGTATTCCTTCTTTCAAAAACTGCCTATATTTTATTCACCCATTTATTGAATGGATGCTTTGATTTTGGTGTTTAATTTCTGCACTTCTTTATATGTGCTAGATAGTAAGTCCCTGTGTGGTATATGATTGGCAACATTTTCCTCCCATTCTGTGTGTTGCTTCATCCTCTGATGATTCTTTTCTTGGGATTGCTTCCTGCGGTGGTGGAGTTTCTTTTCAGAAAGTTCTCCATTATATTTGTACCGTGAAGGTTGTTGCCTGTGTTTTCTTCTAGAACTTTCAAGAAGAGTTCTGGCATTACAATAAAGTTTTGATCCATTTTAAGTAGATTTTTGTGTAGGGTGAGAGGGAACTTTTTTCACTCTTGTGCATATGAACATTCAGTTTTCCCAGCACCACTATTTGAAGAGGCTATCTTCCTCCAATATATATTTTTGACACCTTTGTAAATTTTAGATAGCTACAGCTGTGTGGATTTATTTCTGGGTCTTCTGTTCTACTCCATGGGCCAATACGCCTGTTTTTGTGTTAGTACCACTCAGTTTTGAATCACTATGGCTCTGTAATATAATTTGAGGTCAGGTATTGATTCCAACAGTAATTAATGCTTTTTCTTCTTAGGATTGCTTTAGTATCTTTTTGTGCTTCCATATGAATTTTTCAACTGTTGTTTTTTTTGTTTTTCTCTAGTTCTGTGAAAAATGTCATTGGAATTTGTATGTGACTGTATAGTATATGTGTACACATGTATGATACCTGTGAGTGTGCAGAGAAAGCCAGACAAGGGTATCAGCTTTCAGCTCTATCATTCTCCACCTGACCTCCACACATACGCTGTGGCATGCATGTATGTGGTCATGTGTATAAGCGCACACAAATAAATAAGAACAAGTAATAAACGTATGAATAAGTCATCAGAAGACAATTTGTGGACATTGGTTCTCACCTTCCACGGCGTGGGTTCTGGGATAGAAGCTGGGTTTGGTGGCAAGTGCCTTCACCACTGAGCCACCTCACTGGCTCTGTCGTTGGAATTTTGATGGAGAGAAAGACTGCTGAATCTGTGGATCACTTCCAGTGACACAGCTATTTCAAAATATCAATTCTGTCAATCTATGCACAAGGAAGGGGTTCTGTCTTCCAGCACCTTCTTCAGTTTCTTTCTTCAATGCTTTGAAGTTTTCAATGAAGAAGTATTTCACCTCCTTGGCTAAATTTATTTATAAGTATTTTCTTATTTATTTGGGGGAACAGCTTTTGGGTTGTTGGGGTTTTTTTTTGTATTTTTTTAAGCATGTGGATGTTAAACAGTGTTTAAGCAAGAAGTCTATAAAGGACATGAGTATTTTGTTCATCAAGAAACACAGCTGCTTTTTGTGGGGTGTGTCTGTGACCACCATGGCCAGCAGAGCAAAGATGGATGTGAGATAAGAAGGGAGTTTGGTTCAACGAGGCGTTGGTTCAAAGAGAGTCTGACTCTGAGCAGTTTATTTTAGGTATGTTTAAGTAAGGCACAGTTTGGGGGTGGGGAGTTTCCTGGTATAATTAACTCAATCCCATGTGCACAATAAAGCTTAAGACATGACTACACTGAACCTCTTTGTAAAGTATATGTGACATTTTGCATAAAGATGGGTTCTATGAATTGAGTACATGTAACATCTTCCATAAAGATAGGCTCTGTGAATTGACTGAGAAAAACAAGCTCATGCTAAGGGCCTGGGGAGGATCTGGTATGGTCTCAGTCATACACCTAAGCACAGAGGTCACTAGGCTATTAACTACCTCTGCTCCTAGCCTTCTGGGCAGAAAACAGGTTATGCGTCTTTCTCTTTGAGGAGACAACCCCGGTGTTTCACATTCTTGGTTTCCCTAATGCTTCTCGGTGAGCACAAGGACCTCTGTGCCTTCTACAGTGTTTACTAAACTAAGATAATTCCAGGCATCCCGCAACAGACTTAACCATAGCAGTACCAATGAGGCTGAGGCAGAAAGATTGCCAGTTTAAAGCCAACCTGGCCTTCAGAACAAGTTCCAAACCAATTCCAGTAAGATTACCTCTAAAAGTAAACAAAAAAATATAAACAAGTCATTTCTACTTAATATTTTTTCTGAGTCATTTAAACCTTGCAAAGTATTTTGGCTCATGTCTTTTTTTTTAAATTCAGGAGCTCTCACTCATTTCTCAGACAATTTTGATAGCCACATTAATGACTTATAAATATGAGCATATATGTTGACTTAACATGTAACACATATACAAAAAATAATTTTCAGAATTGTTTGTTTGCTTTTTTGAGACAGGGTTTCTGGTTATAACCCTGGCTGTCCTGGAACTCACTCTGTAGACCAGACTGGCCTCAAACTCACAGAGATTCACCTGCTTCTGCTTCCCAATTGCTGAGATTAAAGGCCTGCACGACCACTACCAGGCATAATTTTCTATTTTTATCTGAAAATTTGCTAGTTTTTCAAATAGTTTTTCTTTCTTTGAATTATCAGCCTAGTCATTTTGGCCATAACATATGCAATCCTTAGTCCCACATTTGCATTTCTGAATCCTGGTTACCACAAGGAAAACCTAAATCTCAAAGAAGCAAAAATTAGCCCAAAGACTGTTGAGAAGGGTGTAAAGGCTTAGTGACAGCAAACACGTGAAGGTGAGCCTTGTTGTTACAAACTGAAGTTCCTGATTTTAAGAAGTACTCAACAGGGGCAGGAGAGATGGCTCAGTGGTTAAGAGCACAGACTGCTCTTACAGAGAATCAGAGTTCAATTCCCAGCACCCACTTGGCAGCTTACGACTGCCTGTAACTCCAGTTCCAGGGGATCTGATGCCCTCTTCTGGCCTCTTCAGGCACTGCATGCACATGATGCGTGGGCCATACATGCCTGCAAAGTACCCATAGGCATAAAATAAAAACAAACCAACAGGAAGAACAGTCTATTTGATTATTCTTGCTAACCTTTCTCTCTCTCTCTCTCTCTCTCTCTCTCTCTCTCTCTCTCTCTCTCTGTTTATATTTTTGAGACAGGGTATCTCTATGTAACCCAGGCTAACCCCCAAATAGCAATCATCTCACCTCAGTCTCCCACTGCTGGGGTTACAGACCTGGGCCACCACCACTTCACCAGGCTTTATTCTGTTTTCTAATCAGAGGCAACCCTTCAATAAGTAGGGTAAGGAATATTTTCTATGCCTATCCAACTTGGGAAAGCCGCCTTTGACCTTTCTAAAGTTTTCCTGTCATGTTTTAATTGCTTTCTGGATTCATTCCTTTTTGAAAGAGTTTGTGCTTAAACCCATCCCAGTTAGCAGTCGGGTACCCTAAGGGTGAGTCCTGTGGGGTACTGGGAGATTTCCCATACCACTAGAGCAGTGATTCTCAACCTGTGGGTCATGGCATTAGGAAGGTTGAGGACCACTGCTCCAGAGATAACAAAATATGTAATGAACACACCTGTCACATAGAATGGTCTTGAGTAGTTTGTCGTTAGCATGCTACTCAACTCATTAACAAGAGAAACGGTAAGGTGCTAAAACCAGACCAAGTAATTTACAGGTGAATGCAAAACTACTCAGTGCAGTAAACCATTGCAGCCCCACTGGACAGGACTGATTTGCCTTAGCAAGTCATCTCCAGAACTACCCGTTCCCTACAAACTACACTTACACACACACACACACACACACACAAAAAATGTCTAAAGGTGACGGAAGGTGCAGGTGAGAGGTAGAGTGTTCTGGACAACACATCCACTAGCCCCTCCTCCCCTCCAAAGTCTTTCCTGACTAAAGACAAGCCTCCCTCCCCTCCCTGATACTGTCAGTCCCTTTCCTATGGCAGCTCTGGTTTTTGTCATCGCCCACAAGTCCGATGCACCGCGATACCATCACCTATGGAACTAGATGAAGTTTCTCTACTCTCCTAAACCCAAAGACTTCTAACCAGTCACTAACAAGATGTTTGCTTTCAAGTGAGTAAGGCAGTGAACTCCAAAATGAAGCAAGCTGATCGAATGTCAGGTCCTCAAGTGGGAAGTAAGGAGCATCCAGGGCTCGATCATTTTCTGTCCTTGCTCTAGACAGGGGTTTCTCTTTAACAAGACAGAATTTAGCATTGCAAGTGAGGCTGGAAGACAATCCATTAAACGCTGGTCCTGAAGATACAGATGGCTGCTGACCTTGAGGGATGCTAAGCCCAGTTCTTTTTTGTTTTGTTTTGTTTTTTTGTTTTTTTGAGACAGTGTTTCTCTGTGTAGCTTTGTGCCTTTCTTGGATCTTGCTCTGTAGACCAGGCTGGCCTCGAACTCACAAAGATCTGCGTGCCTCTGCCTCCCAAGTGCTGGGATTAAAGGCGTGCGCCACCACCGCCCGGCTAAGCCCAGTTCTTTGTTGTGAGCGACCATGTACTTTTGAGAGAGAGCCTGCTGTGAGTGGCGTCATCCCTGGCCTGGTGGTCCTGGGTTCTCTAAGAAAGCAGGCTGAGCAAACCATGAGAGCAAGCCAGTAAGCAGCACCCCTCCATGGCCTCTGCATCAGTTCCTGCCTCCAGGTTCCTGCCCTGCTTGAGTTCCTGTCCTGACTACTTTTGATAATGGGCTGTTATATGGAACTATGAGCGAAATAAACTCTTTCCTCCCCAAGTTGCTTTTGGTGATGGTGTTTCATCACAATTGTAACCCTACCTAAGACTAACACTAACCCAATGTAAATGCTATCTAAGCAACTGACACATTGTATTAGTTAGGGAATAATGCAAAGAAAAATATCTTTCAAAATGGGCACACCTTGGAGATTTTTGATCAAAGTTGGTTGAATATGCAGCTGTGGGACCTCCATATGGAGGGACAGCTGTCTTTGTCTCTACTTCAAATCACAGAGAAAAGGTAACCCTCACCTGTCTTTGTCATATGCTTTGTGAAGTCTCACACACAAAGCCCTCCGTTTCTGGAAAAGGAAGACACTAGAAACTGTCAGATAGCATCAAAGCAGTGATAAAAATAAAATAAAATAAAATAAAAAATATCTTAAGCACCACCCTCTCACGCCAGGGCCTGTAGCAAGGAGTGCTCTACCACTGAACTAAACTCCAGCAAGGCGGTAAAGCAGTCACAGGACTGCAGTTTCACAGATAAAGCAACGGATGACCCGGTGTAACAGGATAACTCCCCAGGCCACAGAACTAAATTAGGGTCTTGGGACTGCTTCCTCCACCCTTGCCTCGGGAGCAAACCTGGCTATGCTTTCGTAAGTCACAGGAGGTTTGTAAGCGAACTCTTCTCTGGCTCCCAAGTGTGGTGCGGCTGTGGGTTACAGGGAACAGCAAGAGGGGCTTTTTACCACTACCGCCTCCAAGAAGAGTCTAATGCAGCTGGCAAACGCCCACGTCTGCGCGTGTACCGCAGAAGGCAGAGATCCTGACGCTGCACGGGAGTACAGAGGGAGAGTCCCCCCATTGGGATCCAGGATCCTGCAGTATTGACTGCAGGAAAGTGCCTGGGATACCAGGCTGGCATTGCCTGACTCTCCGGACCTGTGGCTCAAAGGAAGCCTAAGGCCTGGCGTGGTATAGCGCCAGGACTCTGGACTGGCCCCAGAAATACTCAGACACCAAAGTATTGCTTCTTGCCCACCTGTTCTGCGGACCAAGACCCAGGTCAAAAATGACCTCAGCCCAGGCCCCCCACTCACCGCCTATCAGAGATCTTAGCTATACCTGAGGCAGGAGAAGGGAGAGTTGGAGGGGTGAGGGCGAGCAAGAGAGAAGGAAGAGGACAGATGGGACACCCCGGCTAGGGAAAGCTGCCAGGGAAAGCCTCCAGCTGTGACCCACACTGGTCCAGAAGGCAAGTCTGGCCCTTGATGGAGAGCCAATGGGGCGGTTTCACTACGAAGGTCCTGAGCACGGATTGGCTGCTGTCAGCAGAGGCATGAGGAGAGTGTTGTCTGCTCATGGACCCTCCCCCCGAGTTGAGTCCAATACCATGCGGTTGGAGAGCTGCCAGGCTTCCACCCGCTTCTCCTCCCAATCCTGAGGCCAAGAGGCAGAACATTCCTGTGAGACACGAGAACCTGCAGCCTCTGGCCATGGCGGGACCCGAGTGGCAGTCCCTGGAGCAGTGTCTGGAAAAGCATCTGCCGCCTGATGATTTGGGCGAGGTGAAGCGAGTTCTCTACGGCAAGCAGACTAGGTCAGGGATGCAGGGGCTGAGTTTGGGGAGCGGGCAGGGATTGTAACCACCATGTGTGGACTTGGGGAGCAACGGGGAGGGCTTCTGGGCTGAGAATGGTGCTGTAGGGGCAGTGGTAAAGAATCTTGCATAGGCCATAGATCGAACTTGACGAGAGCCTTTAGGGGGTGACCCCTTACAAACTGCCTTACCGCCCCCTCCCCCACTACCACCTGACACACACCTTATGAGGAACAACATAGGAAAGAAAGGGAATTTGTCCCTTCAAGCTCTCTCCGTTAAGTTTACTGGCTTTGACCCAGATACCAGCTTCCTCCCTGGAGGTCTGTCCAAGGCCTCCAACTAGGGTCCCCTGATCTCTCCTTCCTGCAGGTCTAGCATCCTGGAGGTGGGGGCCTACCGAATCAAACTAGCTAAGAAGCTTCTCAACTGTCAAGAGAACCGGCAGCACAACTTTTCACACAGTGGGCAAGCTGGCAGTGGATCGCCAGGCTTTTATTTTATTTTAGAGTGGTACTGTTGGGCATCTGGTATAACAAAGCTGGGGGAAAGACCCCATTCTGGACTTTCTTTTCGATCTGTTTTTCTGGATCAACCAGAAAGTTGTCTTTAAATGGACTGTTTTTGTCCTTTGCTTAAACCCTGGAAGGTGTTTTCTCAGCTGTTACAATGAACTGTAGACTCTGACCTTGCTAAAATCTCTTTCCGCTTCCTTGCCTCCAGTGGCCTGATCAATCCAGCCTGTTTGCTCCAGGACCTCTCCATGTGCCAATGACCTTGTATTAGGACCTTGATCAGCCAAAGAGAGCTGATGAAATCTGTAGTTCCTGGCAAGCTTAGAGTTCCGCAGGGGGGCCTCATCCACTAAATCTGCCACAGCAAGTGGATGGTAGAACAGCTTCATTGGCATTTTGTGGGAGGGGGGACCAACTCTCTGTAAGCCATGAGGGGTTAGATGACCCCCAAATGCTCTAATTCTACTGTATTTTCGAGACAAGTCTGTAGATGTAACCAGCTGCCTTATTAAATAAGAGACACAGAGCCAATGTAAAGATGAAAGCCAAAGAGGTCAGAGCTAAGAGCCTTACCCGCTTTCCGCCAGCTAGCCTCTCCCGCCAAGAGACCTCTCCGAAAAGGGACTACTTCCTGTGCGTTTGACTTTAAATAAGAGTTCTGTTCTGCCTTCTCATTGGTTGTAAACCCAACTACGTGACTGCCTCGTCACTGCCTCTCTGTACAGACCTCCAAGTCTTCTATGGTTGGTATTGAGATTAAGGGCGTGTGTCTCCAATGCTGGCTGTATCCTTGAACACACAGAGATCTACCTAGTTTTGCCTGCCGAGTGCTAGGATTAAAGGCGTGCACCACCACCGCCCTGGCTTTCGCTATGGCTTGCTGATAGCTCTGACCCCTAGGCAACTTTATTTATTAACATACAAATAAAATCACATTTCAGTACAAATAAAATACCACTATACAAGTCAGTCATATGGGTGGGCGACGCAGTAGCTCAGTGGCCTGCCAGGCATGCCAGAGGCCTGGGTTTCCACAGCCCCATATAAAACCACACAGCAACAGCGGCAAATTAGTCTCGTGAGAAGTGTTAGAACTGAGACTCCCAAAGAAGGTTTTCTTAAACAAAACAAGGGGTATTCTGGCCTGGTTTCTTGGGATGGTAATTGCTTTGTTTTAAGGGTAAAGTGAGCATGTTATCGTGGAATTGATACCATTGGCATCAGAGGTAAAATTGAGGGGCATTATAAAGAAAGAAATGTTTCCCACAGAAGTGACTGGTACACATCCTGGGTAGTGGGGAGGCCAGGTCAAAGACTACTAAGTGAGAGGCATTGTATCAGCATTTGGAGAACCACAGAGTAGGGCAAAATTGTAACGGAGGCTAAAATGCTAACCAGGGCTAACCTGTGACTGCCAGACCCTGACCCTGGGGCTTGGCTCCCAGTAACTGAACACGGGCCTTCTCTTGTTTTTCCATTCTTTTCTTGGGTTCTGTTTCCCTGACAGCCTTTTCATGTGTTATCTCTTAAGGTGTGACCATGCATGCTTAATTCTTATGCTCAAGTGAGGTTTGGCTATGAGCAGAAATTTCAACTGAAGATAGAAAATTTTTCTATCTTTAAAATACTTAAAAGCTCCTCCTGCTTAAACTCTTGTTCCTTCTTCAGAGGCCAGTTTGTACACAAGGCTACTTCCCCAAATCATCCTATCTCCAGATTTCTTGCTGTGCCCAATACACTGACAATGCTTATTAAATATGTCATGAAAGAGCTACATGAGTGAGCATTGCCCACACCAGACAGATGAGAGATCCCCAGAGAACAGAACCAAGAAGGATTCATTAATCAATCCCTTCAACATTTGTTGCTCACTTATTTTTGCCTAGGACATTAGAGGGACAATTAAGTGATACACAGGTTCCTGCCTTTGGCGGGATGTTCTTTTTCTTTATTTTTCTTGCTGGTGTTGCTGAGACCCAAACTCAGGGTCTCCTGCATGCTAGGCATGTGCTGAATGTGGCCACACGGATACCAAAATCTGACCAGATGCTTTAAGGAATTCCTGGGAACTTAAACATTCAGAAACCCACTTTCTTGACTGTGTTAAAAACTTCACAGGAGAAGTGAAACCTGGATGTTCAGAACATTGCTTACAGAAATATTAAGGAATGATGTGAAGGACATCCATGAGGTTTCAGGAATATCATATTGAGCAGAATGGAGCCTTGGCAGCCAAAGCGGAACTCTTTAGTCAGCCACAATAGGGACGTCACTAAAAGACTGCCAACAACGTCACCTGGTAGAATTCCCTGGAAGCAGTAAACCATCTGTCATGACTACTTGATGAAAGGAAACTATTGGAGAAAACAAACACACTGTCCACCAAGTCATCAAAACAGAGATCATACTCAGTGGAAATGGTAGGGTGCATGCAACATTATTGGGGCTTTAAGATTCAACTGCTTGATCACTTTGATTAGAAAAATATACCAGGTTCTTCATTTGTGACTGTTAATTTTAAAATTCAAGTATGTGTTCAATGATGTATGTCATCGAAAAACATGATTTACTAAGAACAAATAAGATATGATAAGAAGACATGGACACATTCAGTCTCCTGTAGGTATGCATGAGGTCTCAGGTGGAAATGTCAGTGGTTGTCTGCTGTGTGGCTGAGGGTCTCGCAGGGATCTCTGAGAGCTTGGGAACTGTGCTCCGATGGTCTTTCCAGAGGGAGAAAGAGCAAGCGCGCCATGGAAAGACAGCCTGGGAGGAATACTCGAGAGCATATGTCAAAGAGGTCAGAGGAAGCAGAGAGTGTTGGGTAAGGCTGAGCAGGTGGGAAGACTCCAGGTTGGACATGGAAGTAGCTTCAGATGGCACAGAGACGTCTGTTAGCTGTGACTCAAGGGATGAAAAGGTGGGGTGGTTCCTAAGATGTTAAATGGGAGCCAGAGAATGGGGCTAAAGAGGGTGACAGAGATAAAGGACCGAGATGAGGGTATGTGTGGAAGTTCCCTGATGAGGGGCAAGCGGGTGTGTATACTCTCACATACTCACCTTTTTCTGTTCTTCAAATGGGAGAGACCCAGTCACCATGAATGGCGAACGTGACGGGTCTGTGCATCCTGGGAAGAATGTTCAAGCTGTGTATCATATGTTGTTTATGACTAGGAGCGTGGTCATCCTTAGGTGACTTTGTGGTTGTGTGAACTTGACAAAGGGTACTGACACCAGCCTAAATGCTGTAAACTCATCCTTTGTCATGGAACTTCGTCCTTCCTCCCTTCCTCTGTCCCTTCCTTCCCTCCCCTTCTCTCCCCTTCCCTTCCCTCCCCTTCCCTCCTCTTCTTAAGAGTTTTCTTTTGTGGAGCTAGGAATGGAATTCAGGAGGCTTGCCACATGCTAGATGTCTGAGTTTTCTTTCTTTTGCTGTGGTAAAAATAACGACCAAAAACAACTTAGGGAGGAAAGGGTTTCTTTCAGCTTCTAGCTCACAGGCAATCCTGAAGGGAAGTCAAGGCAGGAACCTGGAGGCAGGAGCTGAAGCGGAGGCCGTGGAGGGGTGCTGCTTACTGCTTACCGGCTTGCTCCTCATAGCTGGCTCAGCCTGCTTTCTTATAGAATCCAGGACCACCTGCCTAAGAGCGGCACCACCCACAGGGAGCTGGGCCCTCCCACATGAATCATTCATCAAGAAATTACCCCCACAGATTTGCCTACAGGCCAATCGGATGGAGGCACTCCATCAAGAGAGATTTCCTCTTCCTAGATATATCTAGATTTTTGCATCAAGCTGACAAAAAGCAGCCAGCAGCCTAAGTAGGAACCACTGACCCACACTGTAACCCTTTAACATAGACACAGATGCCATCAAGAGGGATTGTGAACATGAGATATTATGCTGCTGTTGGTGCAGTTCAGTGTCCTGCTTTATATTAGCCATTATGGTCCATTCTAATTTAAAAGTGAAGCATTTACAGAAGCCAGTAACACAGTTACTGGCTATTACAATCAAGCATTCTGTTCTGTACATAACTGTATATGTTATGTTGGACTTTTATGTGGCTGGCTATACCGTGTGGGCTTATGTCAGGATCACTACAAACACAGTAATGTACTATGATGTCTTGACAACTTGGATGTCACAAGGTGAAGGGACTCTTTCAGGCCCACTAGAGTCATAGGGGACTGGAGTCATCTATGCAGTCCCTCGCTGATAGAAAAGTCGTCATGCCCACATGCCTCTACGCTACCCAGCGAAACAGGCAAGATGAAGAGCGGAGAGTGCAGGACGCTGCCTTTCCATTTGTCATTTCTGTGCCTCCTTGGGAGGGTGCACAAAACCTTAAGAGGGCTCCCTTTGAGGTCTGGAGCTAAAGCTTGGAGAAGACTTATTTTTCCTTTTCTTCCCCCTGCACTGTGATATGATTTCCCCTTCACAGTCGCGTTTCCTTTGTTACAAAGCTCTGCTTTAATCATCTAAAGAGCTGGTGGCAAAGGGCCACTGCAGGAAGAGAGATGAAGTTCCTGAAGTGTGAGGTTGCTGAGAAAGCAGAAGCCTAGGGTCCTCAAGCCAGGCCTGCCTCAACCCTGGCAAGGAGGGAGGGACCCAGGAGTGTGTCTTGGAGCCAGGATGAGAAGTAACAAGCCCTCCTCCTTGAAGTGAGGGTAAGGAGAGTTGAGATTCTTCCTAGCAAGAGAGGCAGAAGAGCTGAAAGCAAGTACAGAAGTGGTTCTCAACCTGTGGGTCACGGCCCCTTTGGGGTCGCATATCAGATATTTACATTGCGATTCATAACAGTCGCAAAATTACAGTTATGAAGTAGCAACAAAATGATTTTATGGTTGGGGGTCACCACAATGTGAGGAACTGTATTAAAGGGTTGCAGCATTGGGAAGGTTGAGAACCACTGAACTACAGGGACAGACAGCTGTGTGCAGGACAAGGCACCTGAATAAACTGGAGACTCATTTTCTGGGTCCCATTCCTTTGCGGACCATGGCTGATCAGTGCCCATCACAGTTTTTCTGAGCTTCGACATCATCAAGTAGGTGGCTTTTCAGAGAAATACATTGCCTCGCGGCACTAGAGATTCATTGGTAGGTTTCTAGTCTGGGGAGGGCCCGTTTCTGGATTTACAAATGGTGACTTCTTGTTCTGTGGATGTGTGGTCTACAGGCAGGCCACATTATCGTGGGCTTTAATAGAAGGGTTAATGCCATTTGTAGGGGATCTCTACACTCACCTCCCAGTCATATCCTAGACCCTCTTAGAGGTTAGGATTTCAAAGGATGGTGGGGGCATCATATTCAGTCCGTACATGGTGGCCATGCGGTGTCCCATAGATTCCTCCAAATCAAACCCTCGCCTCAAATGTAGATTTGGAACCCTTGAATGCAAGCAGGGGAGGGAGGGAGGATTTCCAGCTTTGAACAGCAGGATGGCAGAGAGATCTTCCAGGTGGTAATGAGAAAAATAGATGGGGTCACCAAGAAGTTGCAGAACCCCAAAGCCAAAAGGCAGCTGACCAGCAGTATGGAGCAGTCTGGCCCCACTCCCCTCAGGCCCAAGGGAATGAGTGTCTGCAGGGAGGGAGCCGGGAAGGATCAAGTATACCTGGGAATGATCGAATGCCCAGTCTCATGGAAGGCAGAGGTGGGGGCAGCAATGGACTCAGATGGAATTCAGGAAGGAAGGGAGATTAGCAAAAAAAAAAGATAGTGGTGCTCAGAAGACAGACAGCTCTGGGGTGTGGTGGAGAGAGATGTCCACCAGCCAGCCAGGCTCTCTACACCTGCCATCTTCCTGGACTGAGACCACAGGACGCTCTGGAAGGACAGCCTGGCTCCCGAGCCCATAGCCTTTGGGAAACCAACACACAGAACCCTCCTTCTTTTCCTCCCTGTGATGTGGGTGTCCATATGTCCTCAGTGTGTAGCTCCCGGGAAGCTGTGGGACTGTTTTCACCAGGGAAGGTTTCCCAGGGACCGAGACCCACAAGAGGGGCCCCTCCACCCAAGGGTGGGAAGACTCTCTGAGGCAGTCACAGTGAGGGGAGGCCAGGTGTGGGCACCACAGCTATTTCTAACCTGCCAGAGGAAAGGAGCCTTGACTGTTTGAAAAGCAGGCTGATTGTCAGGGGCGGAACCCAACTCACAGCTGTCAGGGAAAGCTCCTGGCAGGGGGTGGAGACAGGGGGCTTGGGCTGACAGGGCTGTGATTTTGAAAGAAATGTCTTTAAGAGAGTGACTTCAAGTAGGAGAGAAATAGTATTATTAGGTAATGCCTGTCAGGTTATTTTTTGATGTGTTCTTGCTATTTCATAATCATTTTGCCTTTAGATGGTAAGCCCTTCCTGGCCCTGGGCCATGAACTATGCCCCTGGGGTTTTACCCCAGGCCTGGGCACGCAACAGGCATCAGGAGGTATTTGCTGCCTTACCCATAGTCTCTGTGGTAGAAGGTAAATAATCCTCTAGCAGCTAGTGATGAACACAAATTTGGGTAAGCATTCACACCTGCACCCTATCAAACCCACCCAGCACCCACCCAGCACCCATCCACCACCCATCCAGCACCAGGCCTGGAACTAGCTGAAGGAGTATCAGAGAACAAGGCTCTGGGCTGACTTCCTGAAACTCTGTTTCCTGAGGGGCAAATGAGTGCAGGGCCTTTTTTTTTTTTTTTTTTTTTTTTTTTAGCAGTTCCTGGCCTCCATCCAGCTGGTCTCCTGAGCCCCCTAGCCCCTCTCTGGTAGCACAGCTGGCCCAAACCCTAGGATCCACATAACCCTCTGATCCTGGTTCAAACACATTTTTTTTTTGGAGCCAATTCCTTCCTATCTGTGCTGGCCACTGGGACTGGAGCCTGCCCTGAGCCTCTGTAGTTCCAAACACCAGCCTGTTGATAGATAACACTTCCTCCCTATGCCAGGCCTAGGCAGGCCTCCTCCGTGCTACAGTCTCCCAGTTCACCCAGCTCTCGGTCAGTGTGGTGTCTATTCATATCTCAGTCCGACCGCTTTACAGGTCCCTGTACCGGAGGCTTTCCAAAAGAGATACTCCACAGCTCTTTATCTGATAAACAGCTACCGAGAGGTGGGGGCATTATTATCAGTGTTGGGTCTGACTCAGGGCTTCACACATGCTAAGACCACACTCTACATCTGACCCCCTTCCCCGACCGGGGAGGAGGGTGGAGGTTTAAATATATCAGACTCTTCAAAAATCTTCTTTCTCTTCTCTCCTGCCTTTTCAGGAATCTCGATCTGCCCAGAAAAGCTTTAGAAACGGCCTCAGAAAGAAACTTTGAACTGAAGGGCTACACCTTTGGAGCAGCCGCGGAGCAGCAGAGATGCCCCCAGATCGTGCGTGTGGGGCTCGTGCAGAACAGAATCCCGCTCCCCACATCTGCTCCTGTCGCAGAACAGGTGCGGTCATTTTTAACAGTACACGGATCAACGGGGCTCTGGCTTGCCCCAGCGTGCTGTCACTGGCTGGCTGTCCTGGGGGTCTGAGTCGCTTCTCTGTCCCTCTCCTTCCTTCAATCTTGTCCCCAGCTCTTCTAGCTCTTCCTTTCCTCCTCTTCTCACTCCTTGCTCATCTTTCTACCCACCCTTCAGCCACTTGTACCACTCCTGACCTGAAATTTCACTCACCAACTGAGAAAGTGCCCCTTTGACAGCTGGAGCTCGCTCCCCAGGACGCTTCCTGGCCCAAGGCCACCTCTGCCAGGACACGCTGACCAGTATCATACCTGTGTTTTTCTGCTTATCATAAAGCCAGGAGCTCACTATGCCGAGAAATCTGTTTAGGGAAAGTCCCACAGGTTGTGAGATGATGGTAGACATTCCTTTAGGATGGTATAGTTGATTGATGTGATAATATTTTACAGTTCTCTAAAGTACCATGTCACAGATGCAAGTGGTTTATTTACATGGCTTTTTCACAGCTGTATTAAAAGAAAAGATTTTGCTG
>CABHPR010140675.1:25021-43212 GCA_902168415.1 Peromyscus melanophrys | reverse complement strand
TGTGTGTGTGTGTGTGTGTGTGTGTGTGTGTGTGTGTTTCCTCCCAGAAGGATTTATTTATATATTTAGAGGAAGGATGTATCTTGGCCACAGATTTGAAGTCTTGGTCCATGGTCAGCTGGCTGCACTGCTTGCTGGCTGCACTGCTTGTGGGTCTTTTATGAGGCAGACCATCAGGGTGAGGGGGCATGGCAGAAGAAACCTAGGAAGCAGAGAGAGACAGACAGGAAGGGGCCAGAGCAAGATATACTTTTTAAAGATATGGCCCAATTGCTGTGCTTCCCCCAGGCAGAGCACAGCCTCCAAAATACTGCCTCTTCTTAAGCGTCTACTCAAAGTTTGAATCCATCAATGGATTAGCCACGGAGAATGTCACAGCCCTCATGACCTAATTATCTCTGGAAATGTCCCCACAGATATACCCAGAGGGGTGCTATACCAATTCCCTAGGTGTCCCCCTTGCTATTCTTTGTGTGAGTATATGTGATATATGTAGGGGGAGGGAGGAAGGGAATGTATACCCATTCGTGTACATGGGTGTTTTTTTCTATTGTTCTACATTGTATGTTTTGAGACGGTCTCTCACTGAACTTAGAGCTCACCAATTTGGCTAGGCTGGCCTTCTTATGAGCTCCTGGGATCTACTTGTCTGTTTCTCCCAGTGCTGGGCTTACAGGTGTGGGCCACCACACCCAACTTTTTACATGGGTGCTGGGGATCTGAACTCAGGTCTTCGTAATTGTATGGCAAGCACTTCACCCACTAAGCCATCTCCCCTCAAGTTCCTTGTATAAAATGGCATAGTATTTGTACATAATTGAAGGACATCTTCCTGTAAATTACCCAATCCATAATGCTGTTTCAACGGTAGATTGCATATATGACTGTGATCCCATATTATGTTCCTTGGTCACATCACAGACACTTTTGAGCAAATACAGTCTGTGATGGTCACACAACAAAGTCACTCAACACTGGCTTCTCAGGACATGTCCCTGTTAAAGGGTATGTGACTAGAAATCATTTGTATGATACCCAATGCAATGTGAATGTTAGGCCAGGAGTTATTATGCAGTGTTTATAGAAGAGTTGATAATGGGGGAAGATCCCTGTCCATGTACAATATTGGTACATTTTTTTTCTGAATATTTTTTAAAGATTTATTTTATGTGTATGGGTGCCTGGCCTGCATGTATGTATGTATGTATACCATGTGCATGCCTGGTGCCCATAGAGGTCAGAAGAGGGCATTGGATCCCCTAGAACTGGAGTTATGATGGTTCTGAGCCACCATGCGGGTTCTGAGAATCAAACTGAGTGCTCTGTAAGAACAACAAGTGCTCCTAATCACTGAGCCCTCTCTCCAGACCCCTGAAAAAATTTGATTCATGGTTGATGGAACCTGTGGCTGAATAACTCATGACTATGGAGAACTGACTACATCTTATTCCCATTTCATTGATGAGAAAATTGAGTCTGGATTCGCTATAAGAAATTGGCAGGCACTCGGGAGGCAGAGCCAGGTGGATCTCTGTGAGTTCAAGGCCAGCCTGGGCTACCAAGTGAGTTCCAGGAAAGGCGCAAAGCTACACGGAGAAACCGTCTCAAAAAAACCAGCGCAGTGAGAAAAAAAAAAAAAAAAAAAAAAAAATTGGCAGTAACAATCCAAATCCTCCTCCTCCTCCTCCTCCTCCTCCTCCTCCTTCTCCTCCTCCTTCTTCTTTTTCTTCTTCTTTTCCAAGACAGGGTTTCTCTGTGTAGTTTTGGTGCCTGTCCTGGATCTCGCTCTGTAGACCAGGCTGGCCTCGAAATTCACAGAGATCTGCCTGCCTCTGCCTCACAAGTGCTGGGATTAAAGGTGTGCACCACCACTGCCTGGCTAGCACTGTGCACTTCTTGAAAGATGTATTCTTTCCATTACATGGGGACAATAGATTGAAGGACTGTTTTTTCTGTCCTGACAGTTTTCTCTAGGAATTGCTTACTGCTTCCTTCAATTAGCTTTGGGGTTTTTGTTTGCTTGTTTTTGTTTTGATTTTTGAGAGAGAGAGAGAGAGTCTCACTAATGTAGCTTTGGCTGTTCTACTCCCTATGTAGAGGGTTTCTCTGTGTAACAGTCCTGGCTGTCCTGGAACTCCTAAGTAGACCAGGCTGGCCTTGAACTCCCAAGTGCTGGGATTAAAGGTGTGTGCCGCCACCGCCTGGCGAAACCTAACTTTTAAAATGTTACTGTTCTGGTGGAAGCTCCATCTCAACTCCCTTCGCCCATCTCTTTCCCCAGATCTGCCTCCCAAAGCCCGCCAAACAGCAGCCCCTCCCCTAGAATTGCCCTCCCATTCCAGACTCCCATCCCCTCAAAGCCCACCAAAAGCCAATCCCTTCCTGGGGCTACTCAAGACCACACCTACAGGTTACTTAAGGCCTGGTAGCCATATTTGCCATGTGACTCCTCCCCTGTGACCCTTCCCCTGCTTTCCCAAGGGTCACCCAGGATTGCTTTGCTCTGTTCATTAAACCTGGATTTATTAATTCAGTTTGATTTGGCTTATTATTACATCAGCAGTGTCAGGAACCCAGCAACCAGGGATTTAAAACTTACCAGTTATTAGATTTTTCAATTGGTGTACAAAATAATGGGTTTCATTATGGAATTTTCATACACACATATCATACCTTGCTCAGTTTTACCCTCCCCATTCCCCCTCCTCCTCCTCACCCCCCAGTATTACCTCTTCTGCTTTCACATCACACACAAACCCAAAGAACAAACAGAATGCTGGTTGTGGTGACTCACACTGGTAGGATGTTCTGAAGGGGCAGAGGCAGGAGGATCATGGGTTAGAGGCCAGCCTGAGATCCCACAAGAAAGAAAATGTCTTTATTTTTCCCTCCTGTTACCCTCTCTTGCCCCTCCCTGCCTCCCTTTAGTCCTCCTCCTCACTCATAGCCCCCGAAGTCTATTATTTCTGAGATTTCAGCATTTCATTCTTGTTAATAATACAAACGCAATAGGAGTCGAAAGCAATCCTTGGAAACCCCAGAGTCGCCCGCTTCAAAATTCATGTAAAGTCTCCAAGAACCAGGTGGGACTTCTATGCAGACTGCTTCAGCAGAGCCTGCAGTGGCAGATTGCAGTTAGAAACAGCTTCCTGGGGGTGTCAGGGCTAGCCTGGGCTACAAAGGCGCTTTCAGGAGCAAGGGAAGGAACACAACCAAGTAGGCTGCTGGTAGAAGCCAAGACCAGGATAGAAAAGAGCACAGACCACAGGGCCACTGTACTTATGGGGAGGGGCGAGCCTCTGAGGTAGCACGGGAGAAGGATTTGGGCTTGTCAATGTTCTACATGAAAAGTCCCTGGGGTGGCATCTTAGAGATAATCGAGACAAAAAGAACATAAGTCAGGTTTTACATACAGTCATGTCCCAAAACAGAAAAGCAGAAGATGGTTTTGCAGCTGCAATTAGCTAGGGAACAAAATCTGTCTCTCTCTCACCCAGGGCCTTGCATGTTCTAGGCCAATTGTCTATGAGCTAGTCTGCATAGTCCTCCTATCAAATTTTCTTAAGGAAACTTCTAGAAGATGAATTCTAAAATCCAATATATGATTGAGAAAGCTATTCCAAAAGACTTATGGGAAGAGAGCCGAATCTGCCGTCCCAGAAGATGCCATGTTGGGACAAAGCGCATTTAGCGTCGAAGGCAACATATATTTACTCGATGCAAGGAGATCCCTCTGTCAATTTTTTTCTGCCTATAAGCAGGGAACAAATTTCCTTTTAAGGAAGATGCCTTTTCTATTCCCCGAAAGAGTGTTTGTCATCAAAAACGAGGAGCCAATGCCAAGCTGAGCTTGTGCAAGCAGATCTTGTTGCAGTAGCTTTTATCATCCATAAACCTCCACTGAATTTCACAGTCATGTTCTTATGATTTATTTCCCTTGAAGCTCAGATGCTCTTCCATTTGTTTAGAGGCCAGAACTGCCTCACAGAGGCTCGCTTCCGTTTGTGATACCACGCATGCATACTCGTGAAGAGAACGCTCCGGTCTCCTGTTGACCTACAGTGCAGTTCTCAGGCCCCTGGCACTAATCTAAGAGAGTAAAGGAAAAGTTTTTCCTCTCTGAGGAACAGCAAAGGACAGTAAATATGTCCCACTGTAGAACTGAAACTGGGGGGGAAAAAGATGTAATGATGCCTAACGATATTCTGCTATACTCCTTGGTGCCTAGCCCAATTGTCATCAGAGAGACTTTACCCAGCAACTGATGGGAACAGATACAGACCCACAGTCAAACATTAGGCTGAGCTTGGGGAATCCTGCTGAAGAGAGGGAGAAAGGATTGTAGAGCCAGAGGGGTCAAGGACATCACAAGAAAACCCACAGAATCAACTAACCCAGGCTCATAGGGGCCCACAGAGACTGAACCGACAACCGGGAAGCCTGCACGGGACTGACCTAGGCCCTCTGCATATGTTTTACAGTTGTGCAGCTTGGTCCTCTTGTGGAACTCCTAACAGTGGGAGCAAGAGCTGTCTCTGACTCTTGCTGGCTTTTGGGACCCTATTCCTCATACTGGGTTGCCTTGTCCAGCCTTAATACAAACGGAGGTGCTGAATCTTACTGCAACTTGATATGGCATGTTTTGTCAATACCTATGGGAAGCCTATCCCTTTCTGAACAGAAATGGAGGAGGAGTGGATTGGGTGGGGGCAGATGGGAGGTAGGGGGAGGAATGGGAGGAGAGGACGGAGGGGAAATTGCAGTCAAGATGTAAAATACATTAATTAAATAAAATAACTTTAAAAAAGAGGACTAAAGTTGCCGATTAAAAAGTACATACAGAAATAATATAAAAAAATATAACTTCAAAACTTGGAGGAGGAAAATAAAAATTCTGAACTTACTTGCTTAGCATGCAGAAGCCCCTGGGTTATATCCCCAGTACCTTAAGAAAGAGATATTTATTTATTTATTTATTTATTTATTTATTTATTTATTTATTTATCATTTATTTATTTATTTATATGTGAATATATGTGGGTTCAGGTGCTGTCACAGATGTTTGCAGACACCTAGCTTTTTACATGGGTTCTTGGATCTGAACTATGGTCCCCATGATTGCACAAGGGCTCTTTACCACTGAGCTATCTCTCCAGCCCTTATCTCCACATCTTTAACAAACATTTCCAAGGTAGAGTGAGTTCATGTTCTATCATAGATTACCTTATCTGTGTTTATGGGAAATCAATGCATATAACCTAAGGTTGATAAATAAAGGAGTTGTCATCCCTTTACACAGCAGGCATGTTGAGAAAGATAGAATTGACCAGCAGAAGAAGCAGAGAAAGAAGGAGAAAAGGAAAGCAACAGGAAGGCCATTGTTCCTTCTATTAGGAATGTCCATAGAACAAGAAAATGGAAGTGTGATGTAAGCTCGAACAATTGAAATGGGATAAACACAGGACTATTGACTTCCCCAGTGATGAGAGAAATGCAAATGTAAGCACTTATGCAGTATTACCACAAACCCACAATGATGGCTAAGAGGGCAAAATGAGACCAGAGCCGGTGCTGTGAGGTGGAAGAATGGCAGTTATGGGCTGGCAAGATGGCTCAGTGGGTAAATCGCTTGCTGCCAAAGCCTAGTGACTTGACTTCAATCCCAAGGACCCACATGGTGGAAGGAAAGAACCAACTCCTGCAAGTTGTTCTCTGACCTCCACAAGCATACACACACACACACACACACACACACACACACACACAACACCCCACCCCACACACACACACACACACACACACACACACACACACACACACACACACACTGGAAATTCTTTTTACTACTGACTGAGAGTATAACTTGGTCCAGTCTTTGCAGGGAAGTGAGTCTATTCACTTGCCCTCTCAGTTATACCCAAGAGAAATACATCACATTGACCAACACCAAAATGCAAGAACATTTACAGCAGTACCATTCAAACACAAACCTAGAAATTACTCAAGTGTTCTGACCCATGGAAGAAATAAACAATCAGTTCATACAAGGCTATAGCATAGAGCAACTAGAATAAGCAGGCTACAGGGAGACTGTGATGGCTATTCTTAGTTGTCAACTTGACTACATCTGAAATTAACCAAACTCCCAAAATTATTGGTCATACTTGTGAAGAATTTTTGCTTAATTAAATCATTTGAGGTGGGAAGATCCACTTCTAATCCAGATCTTTGAGGTGAGAAGACCCACCTCTAATCTGGGCCACACCTTCTGAAAGCAGCCTATATAAAGGACATGGAAGAAGGAAACTTGCTGTCTTTCCTGGCTTGCTCTTGTTCTTGCTAGCAAGTCTATTCCTTCATTGGCATTAGATCCTACTTCTTTGGGATTCTGGGGTGTACTGCAGACCAGATGAGACAGCCAGTCTCATGGACTGACCAACTACTAGATTATTTGACCTTCCATTGGTAGACAGCCATTGTTGAACTATCTGGACCAGCCTGTAAGCCATTTTAATAAACCCTTTTGTGGTACTTTGAATGTAATGACACCCATAATCTCATAGGGAGGGGCACTATTAAGAGGTGTGGCATTGTTGGAGGAAGTGTGTCACTGTGGGGGCAGGCTTTAAAGTCTCCTATGCTCAAGATACTGCCCAGTGACTCAGTTCACTTCCTGTTGCCTACAAGATGTAGAACTCTCAGCTCTTTCTCCAGCACCATGTCTGCCTGTATACCACCATGTCCCACTATGATCACAATGGACTAAACTTCTGAAACTGTAAGCTACCCTGTGGTGATATATTGTGTACCCCAATAAAACTTTCCTGGGGGTCAAAGGATAGAGCCAGCCACTAAATTAGCCATAAAGGTCAGGCAGTGGTGGCACACAACTTTAATCCTATCTCTCAGGAGGCAGAGATCTGTCTGGATCTCTGTGAGTTCAAGGCCACACTGGGCTACATGAGAGAAACAGAACCAGGAAGTGGTGACACATATCTTTAATCAGGACACAGGAAACTATATAAGGTGTGAGGAAACAGGAACTCACTCTCTTGAGGCTGAGGATTTCATAGAGGTAAGCTAGTGGCTGGTTGTTCTGCTTCTCTGATCTTTCATCTTTCACCTCAATATCTGGCTCTGAGTATTTTATTATAAGACCTTTTGATATTTGTGTTACATCTAGCACCCAACGTTTGTGGTACAAATTCACAAAAAAGCCACTTGTGTGTGGCCTTGCAGGCCCCAGCTCAGTCTTGAACTGCATGTGGCTGGAGTTTCCACCCCACGCTGGCTGGAGTCCCTAACCGGCTGGATCCAGATGGCTGGATCTTTCACTTCTTCTCTCCTGGTGGGTTGTGGGCTCTCCCTGGATCCCCATCTCTGGTTGCTACCACACTAGGTAGTTGCCTTGAAACCTACTTGGGCTTCTATTGTTCTACATGGTAGGCAGAGTTGGTGAGTCAATTGAGATTTCTTAAAGGGAGAAATTAGTTAAAAGAGATTAAAAATGATTATTAAAAATGAGGAACATTTTTTACAAAGGAGGGTATTTGGTCTCTGTTTGATAACACATTAGGCAGTCTGAAATGGAACAACTAAATGAGATAACTAATGTCGATGGGATAGATGTAATGTCAATTATAAATATTGTTTGTTTGATCATTTCTGTTTTACAATTACAAAAGTTGGTTAACGAGAGTGCCAAGATAAAAATTTTAGAAAAACTTGTTAAAACAGATCATAGAGAATTCAGACCCAGACAGAGGAATTTAAAGGTGAACCAATCTCAGCATTGCATTATATGGTTACAGAGAAACAGCCTAAGGATTTCAAACAGCCAACCTTAATCTATACAGTAACCATACAGGAATTGCCAAATGCTCAAGGCTGTGTACAAGCTGATTGGACTCCAGTGCAAATGTTAGATTTGAGGAGATTCAAAGAAGTTATAGTGTCTGATATGCATTCTCCATTTGTGAAGCAAATGTTAAACTCATGGTTAACTTGTAATAGAATTATCCCTCAAGACTGGAAAGATTTGGTTACAGCAGTCTTAGAGGCTAGTTCCTAGTTACAATGGAGGACCTGTTGGAAAGATGAGGCTAAGAACACTAAACAACAAAGTGAGGCTAGAGGTATGGAAATTTCCCAAGATCAACTTCTTGGAGAAGGCGATTATGCTAATATAGAAAGGCAATCTCTATATGATGATCACACCCTAGCTTTATGCCAAATGGCAGCCGCAAATGCTTAGGACAGAATTGAAGAAGTAGGAAAGAAAATTGAATCATTTACAAAAGTTATACAGGGCCCAAAAGAAACCTTCACTGATTTCTTACAAAGGCAGTCTTCAGCAGTAAATAGAATGATACCAAATTCAGAAGCTAGACAGATGATAATGGAATCTCTGGCTTTTGAAAGTGCTAATGCACAATGCAAAAGGATTATTAGGCCATTAAAGGCAAGAATCCTTGGAGGAATGGATCAAGGTACTCAGTAATTTGTTCAAAATATTAGAGGGTGACAAAGAACTTAAATAGTCCAAGAGAATTATCAGCTGAAGCTGAGAGAGAATTGGCTTTGGTGGAAAAGAAAATATAGGATGCACATGTGGATTGTGTGGATCCAAAACTTGATTGCATTTTGATTATTTTACCCTCTAAGCATTCTCCTACAGGAATTATAATGCAGAGGTAAGATATTATATTGGAATGGATGTTTCTACCAAATAAATGGAGTAAAAAAATAAAAAAACTTATGTGGAAAAGATCTCTGAGTTGATTTTAAAAGGAAAATTGAGACTTTGTCAATTAGCAGGAATAGACCCAGCAGAAATTATAGCACCTTTAACTAATGATAAAATTGACAAATTACAGGCAGAAAGTGAACCTTGGCAAAGAGCTTGCAGTAATTTTTTGGGAGAGATTAACAGCAAATATCCCAAAAGTGATAGAATTAAACTTATAAAGAGAGCTGACTGGATTCTCCCTTGCATTGTACGGGAAGCAACCATATTTGGAGCATTTTATACAGACGCAAACAATCAGGGAAAGGCAGGTTACAAATCAGAAAATTTAAGTAGAGTGGTTCAAAGACCTTATAATTCTGTCCAAAAATTAGAATTATATGCCATTCTGACGGTATTAATGGATTTTTTGGAAACTCTCAATGTAGCTACTGACTCTCAGTATGATGAAAGAGTAGTATTACATATTGAGACCGCAGAATTTATCCCTGGCGAGTCAGGATTAACTTCATTATTTACTCAGTTATAAGAAATAATCAGGAAAAGGAGCCATCCTTTATATATAACTCACATCTTATTCCATATGGGTCTGCCAGGCCCTGTAGCACAAGGAAATGATGAGATTGATAAACTATTGATAGAAAATGTGCTGAAGACCTCAGAGTTCCATAAAAAACATCATGTCAATAGTAAGGGTTTAAAAAAGGATTTTTCCATAACCTGGCAACAAGCCAAGGAAATTATAAGGAAATGTCCTACTTGTTCTTTATACAATCAAACTCCACTCACTACCAGCAGGATGTAACCCAAAGGGTACTCAGTGGAATGAAATCTGGCAGATGGATGTGTTTCATTTTGCATAATTTGGAAAATTGAAATATATACACTATACCATTCATACCTATTCAATGGGCAACTTCTCTGAGTTCTGAGAATGCTGAGTCTGTAATCATGCATTTGCTAGAAGTTATGGCCATCATGGCTATACCTGTACAAATTAAAACTGACAATGCTCCAGCATATGTCTCTGGTAAAATGAAACATTTTTTTGCTTATTACAATATAAGCATAGTTCAGGTATACCACATAGTCCTACAGGCCAATAGAAAGACCAAATCGAACTCTAAAGGATATACTAAATAAACAGAAAGGGGTAACAAAAAAGCCCAGAAATAGATTGCATAATGCTCTATTAACTTTGAATTTTCTCAGTGCTAGTGAGAAAGGAATAACAGTTGTGGAGAGACATTGAATAATAGAAAAAAAACCAGAATTAAATCAGCCTATATACTTTAAAGATATACTGACCTCAAAATGGTATTGTGTTGGGTACAAGGTTTTGCTTTTGTTTCTACAGGACAATAAAAACTATGGATACCATCAAAATTGATAAAGGTTCTATCTGAACAAGATAGACCTGTTAATTAAAAGAGGCAATAGTTCATCAACCAGCATGACCATTCAATTTAAACTAACTTATACCACTAACAAATGCTTTTCATTTAATTGGATATAGCTTGCCAAAAAGGAACCTCCCCGAAGTTAGGCTTGGGGAAGGGATTTTGTTTTTGTCTTTTAGGAGAATGAAGGCTAAGGAATCTGAGGAACACTGGACAAATGAGGCATCTGAAGAAAAAGGACAAGTCATCCAGAAAAAAGTCCCAAGAGAAAGAGTAAATGGGCCTATTGGTATATCACATATATAACAGGATGAAATTTCATAAGTCTTCCTAAATGTTTGTTTCTGCTGTTATCTACAGACACATGATGCAAATCGTCAGTTCAATTAAAAATTAAAGCTGGCTTTGGAGTTGGAGGATAGATCTCTGCTTCTCTAAGCCCAAGCATACTTGTTAAAAAAAAATGCAAAATCCCTGTATCATGTCAGAAGAGCCACCTGATATAGGACAGAAGAAAACCAAAATTAAGGGACTATTCTATTGCCACTAATCTCATAATCCTTTGGTTTTATTTTGACTCTTTAAAACTTTTCTTAAGGTATGAATTTTATATCAAAATTTATAGGATATATATATTAATCTTTTGTCATGATGTTAATGGTCATATAGAGTACTAACTAATCCTAGAAAAAGGCTTCATCTAGCTTCTTGTACATGATTTCAGGTTTGAGTCTTTACCAGTTTTCTGCAGTGACCCATGACTAACGCCTAACAGTGACTTTGAAGTCTTCAAAAAAAATGATGGGGCCTTACAATGATGATTCCATCAGGACAAGGAAAATACCAATAAGTTGACAAATACCAACTAAAGATTGGCTTTGGACTACAAACTGCTTGGGACAATTTTGAGATGGTTAGCTGAGATGATACAGCCTCCCAGACTACTCAAGCAAGGACTTAAGACAAGCCCTGCATTTTCCCATCATGTAGAGATTGGACAACAAATGATACAGCTACCTCCTCCAGAGTATAACAATTAACCCCAAATTTTTCTTTTCAGGATACCTTAAAGATGCCTTTACCCCAAGACAGCAGGAAGTATTTTTGAGAACATGATGCCCACATTTCCAAGAGGTGGTGTGGGTGGTTTTTGGTCTTTCCATGGGTTATGGATAATTGTCATTATTTAGGGTGGTTGGTTACAAGTTGTTATTGATAGTGGTCAGAAAAAAAAGGAGATTAGCTTCAGGGTTCATATTTGAAAAAAAAAAGAAAAAGAAAAAAGAGGATATAGATAAGAGGTAGATAATTGAATCTACTCTTAAAAGAAAGAGACATAGCCGGGCGTTGGTGGCGCACGCCTTTAATCCCAGCACTTGGGAGGCAGAGCCAGGCGGATCTCTGTGAGTTCAAGGCCAGCCTGGGCTACCAAGTGAGCTCCAGGAGAAGTGCAAAGCTACACAGAGAAACCCTGTCTCAAAAAAAACCAAAAAAAAAAAAAGAAAGATATAGAAATAATATGATAAAAGGGTAGATTATTGAGTCTATTCTGAAAAGAAAAAGGGTAGGGTATAGATATAAGATAAAAAAGGTAGATTATTGTATCTACTTTTAAAAAGCAACTACTAGTTTTAAATATTTTACATTGGATTGAATTTTTGTATATTATATACAAATTTTGTATATTGATATAAATTTGAGATTGATTTTGTTAGAAAATACTGTACATATACTTCTAATCTTATTCAAGGTATTGTACCTATACAGTTCATTTAACAATGTAATGCAATTTGCTAGTTCTTGAAAGTTATTATTACCAACTAATTAGGATATAAGAAATGCAAGTTAATAGTCTTTACAATCAAACTTGTAGTCATATTGGATATGTTTTCAAGGTTAAACAGAAATATATTTTAGATAGACAGGTCATTTTCAAACACTTCAGAGATCTATAGAATATGGCATTTAAGATGTTTTAATAATGTAGATTTTTTTTCCTTTTTTTTGACTATGAGACATGTCTGCTCCTGGCAGCACCAATCTACTTCACAGAAGATGATGGGCATTGAAGAAACTCCATACGAAGTTTACTTTCTTTGTCGCAAAAATTAGCCACTGGGCAAGAAAATGCCATTACATCAACTGCTGACAGTATGCTGTCCAAAATGGACAAGCAAGACAAGCACCTTGCCAAGACAAAGTAGGACAGCCTTTCAGAAAATCCTGCTTCACAGAAAAGTCTATCAGGTATGTTTGGCCTGTAGGAACCTTGGGTGACTGTCCAGGCAGCCAGCTGTTTCTGTCATTTCTCACATGTTTTGGAAGTCCCTTTTTTGCAGTTCCTACTTAGTTAATATTATTTCCTTCTTGGGTCTCTGAGGGAGTTGAAGATTCAATAGTTACAGTTTTCCTTGTTAACAAATTCAGAAAAGAAACTCACTAAAGAGGTGTAAAGTGTGTAAGTTTGAAAGACATCAAAAGATATTTTTGGTTGGTAATATAAGTTAGGATAGAACATGAATTAGGTATAACATTTTGGACTCATGAAAAATAGGACAAATAATGGAGTATTTTCTCTGAATTTGTCAAATGTTAATGTATTGGACATTGTTAATATAATTCTTGACTGTATATATTATATATAGTTATTGCACTTATTGTATAGATTTTTTCTTATATTAGTTATAACCTTCTTTTATTATTTTAGACAAATAAAGGGAAATATGATGCTATATTGTGTACCCCAATAAAGCTTGCCTGGGGTTCAGAGGACAGAGCCAGCCACTAAATTAGACAAAGAGATCAGGTAGTGGTGGCACACACTTTTAATCCTATCACTCTGGAGACAGAGATCTGCCTGGATCTCTGTGAGTTCAAGGCCACACTGGGCTACAGAGAGAAACAGAACCAGGCAGTGGAGACACATGCCTTTAATCCCAGGAAGTAACATGGCAGGACACAGAAAGGTATATAAGGCATGAGGAACAGGAACTCACTCTCTTTAGGCTGAGGATTTTGTAGAGGTAAGCTAGTGACTGGCTGTTCTGCTTCTCTGATTTTTCAGTTTCACCCCAATATCTGGCTCTGAGTTTTTTACTATAAGACCTTTTAAGATTTGTGTTACACCACTCAATTAAATGTTTTCCTTTATAAGAGTTGCCATGGGCCGGGCGGTGGTGGTGCACGCCTTTAATCCCAGCACTCGGAAGGCAGAGCCAGGCGGATCTCTATGAGTTCGAGGCCAGCCCAGGCTAACAAGTGAGTTCCAGGAAAGGCGCAAAGCTACACGGAGAAACCCTGTCTCAAAAAAAAGAAAAAAAAAAAGAAAAAGAAAAAAAAAGAAAGAGTTGCCATGGTCATGGTGTCTCTTCACAGCTATAGAAACCCCCTTTTTTATATTTATATATAGATTCACTCTGTAAGCACCATTCCTCTAGAGAACCCTGACTGAAACACAGACTAAAGAACACCACATCATGTAAGAGATAATGTTGGGCCAAAGAAGTCAGGCATTAAAAAGTACATGTTGCTTTCCTGTAGTTTTATCAAACACAAACAGAGTCAAAGCTAATCAATAGCCTTAGAAGGACAACCTTGGCATGGTTGTAGTTGGAAGAGGGTTATCAAAGAGTTTCTCGTATGTTGGTTCCATGACTTTTGGCCTCAGTGAAAATTCCATGCTTTTATTTTGTCAAAATGTATCAAGCTATGCCCTTAAGGTTTTGTACTTAAGAGATTTCTTTTGCATTTTGTGTGTGTCTATGGGTTCAGCATGTATGTGTATATACACATATGTGAATATGTCTGTGGAAGCTGGAAGTCAGCCTTCAGTGTCATTCCTCAATGTCTCACAAAAGAACATATGAACACAGTGAGAGCAACCTGGCAAGGCAATTCCTTTTGTCAAAAATGGTGTGTCAGAACCCAGACAGGGCTCAAAGCACACCGGGCCAAGATGGCTTCTGCCTGTCATTCCTGTCATAGGTGGTGACTTTGTCTCATCCCATTGGTGGGAGCTCAACTTCACAATCTGATAAAACTGGCCAATCAGCACAAAGGGGAATGGACAGTCCAGGAACTGTAAGTCCTTACCTTGATTTCAAAAGCAAAACAAAGCAGCCTATTTACCTTTGGTAGAAAAAACAAACAGAAAATGTTTCTCATATCATCACTTTTTTTTTTTAAAGACATAGCCTCTCACTGAAACCTGGGGCTCAAGAGGTAAGCCAGGCTGACTGGTTAGCTAACTGCAGGGATTTGCCTGTCTGCCTCTTCAGAGCTGGGTTACAGATGTGCACCACCAGACCCAGCTTGGCTTTGGTTGGTTGGTAGGGATTGAACTCAGGTCCTTGGACCTGAATGGCAATGACTTCATTAGTGGAGCTATTTCTGTATTTCTTTATTTTATTTATTTTTCCCCCTGAGGCAGCATCTCACATAGACCAGGCTAGTCTCAAACTCCAAACTCACTATGCAGCCAAGGATAACCTTTAACTTTTGATCATCTTGCTTCTACCTTCCAAGCTAGAGTTACAGGTGTGTACTACCATGCCTGGTTTATGAGGTGCTGGGGATCAAACCCCTGGTCTTGGGTGTGTTGGACAAATATTGCACAACCCAGCCACATGAGATTTTGTAATTTCCTGAACTGGTAAGTATACCAACAAAAAGTTTTTTTCTTATTTATGTATATGAGTGCTCTGCTTGCATGTGTGCCTGCATGACAGAAGAGGACATCGGATCCTATCATAGATGGTTGTGAGTAACCATGCGGTTGCTATGACTTGAACTCAGGATCTCTGGAAGAGCAGCCAGTGCTCTTAACCTCTGAGTTTTTAACAGAAGGAATTAACGATAAAAACACACTATATAGTGTAGAAAGCAATTGCAAAACAAAACAGCTCCTGAAGGGCACTTGGAGATTGACCAGAAAGCAAGTGCCCTCCCAGGCTGGAGAAACCACAGCCAAGCGGCTCTTCTTGGTTGGGCCTATAATTGGCCCTCTAAGCCCTGGACCTACTGGGTCTATTTTAGCAAGAAGGCTGCCTGTGGTGTGTATCTGATTGCACTCCTTGTCCAAACCCTTGGCTGGCCAGGCTCTATGGGGAATCCTGTCAGGCCAGTTTAACAACAGTCCCCTACCGGAGATGTCTAATGAGGTCACTCTTAGTTATTTTCCCTCAGCTGACCCTGTGGCTCTGCTTGTTGGCTGGAAATCCCAGCTGGCTTTGCTGTGTTTGGAGCTGAAGTCAGCTGTGCACCGAGACTTGCTTCCCAGGAGCTCGGGTGTAACCTTCCTGCCATTTGTATCAAGTGTCCAGCACTTCGTTTCTCTTTTACACCAGCAGCCATGTTTGGACATAGAGTAGATGTCCTTGACTACAGGAAGTGAGGTGGGAGGGAGGAGAGCTGCTCTGGTTCCTCCCTTCTCCCCTACTTCCTGACATCCAGGCTTGGTGAGGCCTTGGGTTTGATACCCAAGGGGGGAAAAATCTTTTTTCGAGACAGGGTCCCTCTGTGTAGCTTTGGAGCCTGTCCTGGAACTCACTTTGTAGACCAGGCTAGCCTCGAACTCACAGAGATCCTCCTGCCTCTGCCTCCCGAGTGCTGGGATTAAAGGTGTGTGCACCACTGTCCCGCTGAAATGGTAAGTTCTAAGCTTTGTACTTTTACGATTTAATATCTACCTATAGATGAAAATACCTAAATAGGGGTCACACAAAAGAATTGGAACATACCAATTTCTTTAACTTTTTAATTAACACATGTTACTTATTTACTTATCTATTATCTATCTATCTATCTATCTATCTATCTATCATCTATCTATCTATCTATCTATCTATCTATCTATCTATCTATCTATCTATTTCTCTATCTATCTACCTACCTATCTATCTATCTACCTGTCTGTCTGTCTGTCTATCTGTCTGTCTGTCTGTCTATCTATCTATGTGTATGAGTGTTTTGACTGTGTATATGTATGTACACATTCATGCGGTACTCATGGAAGGCAGAAGACATGGATCCCCTGAACTGGAGTTATAAACAGTTGTGAGCCACCATGTGAGTGCTGAGAACCTGACCTGGGTCCTCCACAAAAGCAGAAAGTGCTCTTAATCAGTGAGCCATCTCTCCAGCCCTGAAAAATACAAATTTCAAAAACAAGACAAAACCCCACACCAGGAGATGGGGTTATGTGTACTCAGTCGGTGTAGTGCTTGCCTAGCCTGGACAAGGCTCTAGATTTGATCCTCAGCACAACGTAAAACTGGGCGTGGTGTCTCATACAGTCTCAGCACTTGGGAGCTTAAAGTAGGAAGATCAGAAGGTCACTGTTGTGCCTTTAGTCCTAGCACTTGGGACGCAGAGGCAGGTGGATACCTGTCTAAATAAATGCATAAATAAATTAAAAAATAAAAGAAGTTATCTGTGGCTGTCCTCAGCTACATTGCAACTTCTTGCTTAGCTTGGACTTCATAATACCTCTTCTCAAAAACAAAAAAACCCCACAAAACCAATGTTTATTTGTGTTTCCTCCAGACATTTTTGATTTAAGGATACATCAAGCTGAAAGTGAGGGGGTGATAAAAGGAGATCAACAGAAAGAAGTTAAAAGACAGCAGAAATGGCTATCCTATCCTTGTATTAGACAAAGCAGAGTCCAAGTCAAAAGTTGTCACAGGGGCCAGAGAGAGGGCTCAACAGTTAGAATCCAAGTCTGTCTTCTCCCTGGGTGGAGGTAAAAACATAGAAAGAGGAGGAGGAAGAAGAAGAGGAGGAGGAGGAGGAGGAGGAGGAGGAGGAGGAGGAGGAAAAGAAGAAGGAAAAGAAAAAGAAAAAGAAGAAAAAGGAGAGGAGGAGGAGAAGGAAAAGGAGGAGGAGGAGGA
Organism: Peromyscus melanophrys; assembly: GCA_902168415.1. Taxonomy (NCBI): domain Eukaryota; kingdom Metazoa; phylum Chordata; class Mammalia; order Rodentia; family Cricetidae; genus Peromyscus; species Peromyscus melanophrys. The sequence goes on along the minus strand of CABHPR010140675.1, from coordinate 26,176 downwards.
AGAGGAGAAGAAGAAGAAGAAGAAGAAGAAGAAGAAGAAGAAGAAGGAGGAGGAGGAGGAGGAGGAGGAGGAGGAGGAGGAGGAGGAGAAGAAGAAGAAGAAGAAGAAGAAGAAGAAGCATACTCATACAGTGGTACATCATTCAACCTTAACAAAGAAGGAAACATGGTCTCTTGACAACACCATGTATGAACCTGAAGTGCATTGTCTTTAGTGAAAGATAATCAAACTCAGAATCAGAGAACAGGAGCTAGAAATAGAGCACAATGATAGAGCACTTTAACTCTTATTTATATTTATTTTGTGAGTGTTTTGCATGCATGTGTGTATGTGCACTACACGTGTGCGGTGCCCTCAGAGGCTAGAAGAGGGTAGCAGGTCTCCTGGAACTAGAATTACAGATGGCTGTGAGCTTCTGTGTAGGTGTTGGCCAACAAGTCCAGGTCATCTGGAAGAGCAGGGAGTGCCCATAACCACTGAGCATTGTCTCCAGGCTCTAGAGCACTTTTCTAGCATGCATGAGATCTTGGACTCAGTCACAATACAACAATATCAGAGAATGGGATAGCGAGTGAGTCAGTGGTTGCCAGAGACTGAATGTCAAAATGTCAAATGGGACAAGGTCTTATTATGTAAGATTTATAAGTATTGGGGGCTGGAAATACAGCTCAATCTGTGGAGTGCTTGCTATCATGCAGGGAGCCCTGGACTCAATTTCCACTACGAATAAACTGAGTGTGGTGGATAGACTTTCAAAGTCATCCTCAGCTACGCTCCTAGTTCCAGACAACTTGAGGTAAAGACTCTCAAAAAGTGGTGAGGGAGGGCTGGGGAAATGGCTCAGTGGGCATGAGTGCTTGCTGTGCCCACATGAGCACCTGAGCTCAAACCCTAGCACCCACAACAAAAACTGGGTATGCCTGTGTGTGTACCCATCCTTAGGGATGGTAGAGACAGGGAGTCATTGAGGTCTGCTGGCCACTACCCAAGCTCCATGTTCAGTGAGAGATGCTGTCTCAAGGGAATAAGGTAGAGCAAGACCCCTGATGTCCTCTCCTGGCCTCCAAGTGTGCTCCTATATGCACATCATACAGACACATATTCATATTCTCTCTCTCTCTCTCTCTCTCTCTCTCTCTCTCTCTCTCTCTCTCT
>CABHPR010140675.1:0-25011 GCA_902168415.1 Peromyscus melanophrys | reverse complement strand
CTCTCTCTCTCTCTCTCTCTCTCTCTCTCTCTCTCTCTCTCTCTCTCACACACACACACACACACACACACACACACAAACTCATATTAATTAAGTGCAAGAAGAAACTTTTGGAGGCTGTGGTGGTTTGAATGAGAAAGTTCCTCATAGGCTCAGATATTGATTACTTGGTTCCCAGTTGGTGGTAGGTAGGTTTAGGAGGTGTGGCCTTATTGGAGGAAGTATGTAACTCAGAATGGGCTTTGGGATCTCAAAGCCACATCTAATTTCAAGTTCTCTCTCTCTGCTTTCTGTTTGCAGATCAAGATGTGAGCCCTCAGATTGTTGCTCCACTCACTGGGCCTGCTGGTTGCCATGCTTCCCCACCTTGATGATGATGGACTCTACTTCCCAGAACCATAAGCCCAAATAAACTATTCCTTCTACACATTGCCTTGGTCATGGTGTTTTATCACAGTAAAAGAAAAGTAACTAGGTGGTAGTACATGCCTTTAGTTCCAGCACTCGGGAGGTGGAGGGAGGTAGGCAAATCTCTGAGTTTGAGGCCAGTCTAGTCTACAGAGCAAGTTTTAGGACAGCCAGGGCTACACAGAGAAACCTGGTCTCAAACAAAACAAAACAAACGAACAAACAAACAAAAACCAAAAAACCAAAACTAAAACCCAACCAACCAACCAACCAACCAACCAAACAAACAAACAAACAAACAAAAACCAAAAAACCAAAACTAAAACCCAACCAACCAACCAACCAACCAAACAAACAAACAAACAAACAAACAAAAGAAAAATAGCTAATACAGAGTTGATGGATAAATTCATGGGATAGATTGTAGTATAGAGTTCATACGTGTGTGTGTGTGTGTGTGTGTGTGTGTGTGTATGTGTGTGTGTGTGTGTGTACACACACAAATATCTCCAAACTCATCAAGTTGTATACTTTCAACACAGACAGCTTTTGATATGTGTGGTAGTTTGAATGTAATTGGCCCCCACAATCTCATAGGGATTGGCATTATTGGAAGGTGTGGCCTTGTTGAAGGAAATGTGTCACTGTGGGAGCGGGCTTTGAGGTCTGATTTGCTTAGGCTTTGCTCAGTGTCACAGACCACTTCCTGTTGTTGCCTTCTGATCAAGTTGTAGCCAACACTGTGTCTGCCTACATGCTGCCATGCTCCCTGCTATGATGATAATGGACTGAACCTCTGAAACTGTAAGCAAGCCACCACAACAAAACTTTTTCCTAATAAGAGTTGCCATGGTCATAGTGTCTCTTCACAGCAATAGAAACCCTAACTAAGATAGTATGTCACTCATACCTCAATATAATCCTGTATTTAAGCAATTAGGTTGGCACAAAATGGATAAATAAATGTGAATTGCCCTGGGGATGGTGAGATGGCTCAGTGGATAAGAGCACTTGACTTCTCATCAAGAGGACCCCATGGTGGCTCACAGTCATCTGTAACTCCAGTCCTAGGGACACCAATATCCTCTTCTGGCCACCCTGGGGACTAGTCATGCACAGACATACATGCATACAAAATACCCATACACACAAAAAATTTTTTTAATTAAAAAAATGTAAAGAGACCCCTTCTTAGATTTAAAAATCAATTGATTGCACAATGATGGATTGGAGGAGATATAGCTTATCCAGAACATAGTAAGTGATTAAGAGAAGCTTTGCAAACAGAGTGTCTCTGTTGTGTAATATTGCTGTCAACAGTCTATAAAGTGCTGTGGACAAAAGTTCTCAGGAAGAAGACATACCTACTTGAATGTTCTACACAGGCTGATTAGAATGCCAGTGATTGTGGAGAGGTTGGAATGTTGCAGGTCCAGAGCCTACTTCCAAATTATCTTGGATCCTTGAATAGCCATTATCTTCCTCTGTGTGTGACCTAATGTCATTGTGACTACCACATAAAATTTCTTTTTTTAAAATATTTTTATTTTATAATTAATTTAATTTTACATATCAACCACAGCTTATAAAATTTCTTGAGATGTATTAATTTATTAGACCACTAGCTCTCACCAACCCAAAAGCTAAGCATGCCATTAGACAGTATCTGAGACCTAGAGCTATAGCTGTCTTAATCGTTGTTTAATTGCTGTGAAGAGATACTGTGACCAAGGTAACTCTTATAAAAGAAAGCATTTAATTGGGGGCTGGCTTACAGTTTCAGAGGTTAGTCCATTATCATCATGGCAGGGAGCATGGAGTGTGTGCTGGAGAGAGAGAAAGAGATAGAGACAGAGATAGATAGATAGATGGATAGATAGATAGATAGACAGACAGACAGACAGACAGATAGAGAGACTGTAAGGGTTTTTGAAACCTCAAAGCCCACCCCCAGTGACACACTTCCTCCAACAAGGCCACACCTCCTTATCCTTCTAATTCTTTCAAAGAGTTCAACTTCTTGGCAACTAAGCATTCAAATATATGCGCCTATGGGGGCCATTCTTATTAGAACTGTAACACTTGCCTATTGGATACACTCATGAATGTGTTTTAAAACTGTGTTGATTTATTATTTTCTTTGCTCACTTCATATCAAATGTCATGAAATTACTACCTCATTGGAACATGGTATTAAAAGAAATCCAAATCTTTTATTTCCTGGAACTTGGTCACTTATATTGACCTCTAGAATAAACCATCTCCCTTTTCCTTTGAGGTGAGAGCTGTGTTTTTGTGTCAACAGTGTTCTTAGTCTTTAAGACTATATGAAGAAAGGTAGATCTAGTTGAGAGATGGAGTGTGTTGCTTTACTCTGCACTAGGTCAATAAAATAGAAAGAGCAAATTCTCTCTTTCATTTGCAGAGATCTTTAGATAAATATGGAGAACACGGGCTAGCAAGAGAAATCTTCTCTGTGGGCTGTTGAGGGGCTAACATAGCCTATTCCCTTATTTGCATCACAAAGAACACAAATGAGGGACAAATTTACCCCTCTTTGTTGAGTTTATGTCTGTAAAACAAAAACAGGTGTGTGTTAGACTCAGGGACATCTGGCCACTTTATTTAATGGTTGGAACGTTTAGGATGTCAGGTACTTCCCCTAAGATATAGGCCCTCCCTGAGTGGGGTCAGCTTATGGCTTTTCCTGGGTCTGGGTGTTGCCTGCCAATAAGCCTGTCACAGAAGCTGTGTCTGGGCCTCTAAGCCTGTCATGGCAGCTGTGTGGTCAAGCTGTTTTGGGACCCCTCTATATAAGCAGCACCCCTCCTTGGCTTCTGCGTCAGCTCCTGCCTCCAGGTTCCTGCCCTGCTTGAGTTCTTTCCCTTACTGCTTTCGATGATGAACTGTTATATATGAAACTGTGAATGAAAAACCCATCTCTCCCCAAGTTGCTTTTCATCATGGTGTTTCATCACAGCAATAGGAACCCTAACTAGGACACTGGGGAAGGCTAGATGTGGTCATCTTCTGACTCTGGAAATGTGGGAACACCCAGCTAAACTATGTTGTATGTTCACCTTGCCCTTCAGATGTATGTACCTGCACCAATATGTGTAGGCAGGATTCTAGTTATAAGAATTGTACTAAGGACAGCTTGGGGTCATATAAGTGGGAATAACCTTAATTCAGACAAAAGATGAATCTGCCTAGTGATAGTGTCAATTTCTGAAGGGACTTTAGTATGCGAGTTTGGCCTGCTATTTCAAGCTGAAGCCACTTTAAGGCTTGTAACTTCAGGAAGGCCCTTTTGGTCTGTCTTTCCATATGTGCAGTTAGCCTTAAAGAGTCCTTGGTGGGGACAGGGGCGGGTGTGGGATGCAGCTCAGTTGGTAGAGTGCTTGCCTAGCTTACATAAGGGTCTGGGTTTGATCCCCAGCACCTTACAAACCAGATGTGGTGGTGCACAGCTGTAGTTATTAGCTTAATCGAAGGGATTCTTTGTTTGGTGATGTTTAAAAGGCAATTTATTATACAAAGCCGCACAAGTTGTATAAAAAGGAGGAGTAAAAGGCCAGCAGGGTCAGTGAGGAGGGTGGTGAGCCAAAGGCTCCAGTCAGAAGTTTGGGGTATTGTTATAGAAATAATATGCTTTTCCTGTGAGAAAGCACTCTGCACGCTTAGAGATTAATAAAGGCCAACACCCAAAGAAGAGCTGGCCCTGAATAGAACATTTTATTAATTGATATACACCTTAGCCTGATGCATTTTATATACACTGTCATCTTCAAATCTCTTTTAGGTCCTATATCCCAAGTTACACTTTGAACAATTTAACCAGAGACAGAACACTGCAAGTCTGTCTACTCGGGCAGATGGGAGATTTACACACCAAAATCTTGCTAGAACTTTCTTAAGTACACCAGTGTTGTTTTTTTTTTCTGAATAATTGTCACCTAGGTTTATCTTGTCTACCTGGCAGAATTATGATTTTACTGATAAGAGCACAGGGGACTTAATGGCTGACCCATACTAAATGGTGCCTGTGACCCTGCGCTGACCCCTTTGAACTACCTTTTAGAGGCCTGTTCTTTATATGGGGATGGGCCTAATGGCCTGTTGTAAGTCAGGCTTATTTCCCTTTTTATGGGAATGGAGCCTCACTGGAGGTCAAGCTTGGTGAACAAACATCAATGGAAACTTTCTCAGCAACCCGAAGCTTCAGTTACGGAACAGAGTTTTCTTATCACAGTTTCGAGGAAGTCTGGTTAGCACACCACTTATCTTCCAGACACATGGTAGACAACACTCCTTAGCTGAATCCCGCTTTGCACAACTAGACATTTTCTAAGCAAGTTTGTTAGTAAAGCCTTCATAGTGTCACGTCTACCGAGTCAAGTTTTTCCTGCATCAGTGCCAAGAGTTGTTAGACTCAGGCTCCTGTTGTCTTTCCTCAGGATTACCCCTAACCCTTTGTAAACTCTCCTCCAGAACTCCTGATTTGTTAGCTCAAAGGCAGCAAGCCCCACCCAGTGCCTCACAAAGTCCTCCCTGGGACATGAGAACTAAGCGTAAGCCTCGCCAGTTTTGCAGGACTGCTTCTGCCAGAGACTATCTGGGCATGGAGGTTATCAATGGGGGACTGAAGGTGTCTAATGTCTAATGTTTCATGTCTGCATCTAGCTGCCCTCTGTCTGTTCTAGGCCCTCTTTCCCTCTTGTTAGGGCTGTAGTGCTTAAGGCAGTGGTCCCTGCTACTCCTATCCCAACCAACATTGGGAGGAGGAGGAGTAGGGCAGCCTTCCTGGACCGCCGATGGGGCTGCCCGAAGGGGAATAAAAGATGGTCCCCATATTCTGGTCCCGAATACACATACACTTGGGGAAGAACATGTACAACCGTGCATAAAACTGGATTATTATACAGCTGTTCTGAGGTCATACAGTGAGCGTGACTGGTGGTGCAGGCAAACCAAGTTCCCGTGGGAGTCAAGTAAGTTTCTGACCCACGAGGAACCATGAAACCAGCATTGTAAGAAGCAGGACGAGGGAACTAGCACGGGGGTGATTTGCAGCGAAAAGACATGAAGTATTTCCAGTCACATCTCCCAACGTAATAGTGGTTTCTGAGAGGGAATGGGCAGGCCAGTTGGAGGACACAGTTTTCAGGATATCTGCTCCCAATCTGATGCAGTAAGGAGGTCAGGGCTTCAAACAGATCCAGAAATCGTGAGCCAGTTCATGCTGGGTGTAATTTAGGAGATGGTGCATTCGCTGGGGCATAATAAAAAGGTCAGATGTTTCAGGGGTCCCCTTAGGGGTGGAGTTAGTTATCACAGCTCCAGGGTTGAATAATGTAGACCTGCAGTTTCAGGGGTTTCAGGCTCCTGTTTGACTGGGGAAGGGGTGACTAGAGATTTATCCAGTGGTGCTATCCGGCCAAATGTGCGTTTTGGGGGGGTATGGTATTGTCTGCTGTGGAGAGTAAACAAGGTGCCTCTGTCATGCCCAGTTGTATATAATCTTATTCCCAGGTGCACCCAACAATCTAAGCATAATCTGGGGGTTGACCTGTAGATACATGGAGTTACTAGTCGCAGGGTTTGAACAATTCCTGGTAGGTTTCCTCCTTACAGACAGGAAGTAGAGTCATTTGGGGATCTGAATAAGTGGCAATGTCTATGCATATCATTTGGGATATAAGAATTCTTCCTCTAGACCACATTGAGATCTTTCATCTGGGATATTCCTAATATTTTCCCACTCCTGGGACATACGTAAAAGTCTATTTTTTTTAATGCTCCAACAATCATATGGGATATTAGAAGACATTTTGCCTAAGCCCATCAGAAAATAACTCCTAGCCTTGACTATGGGGATGGTTTAAGAGTTTCCTGAAATCATTTTAAAACACAGGCTTATCAGACCCTCCAATCCAGTTAGTTTCTGCCAGAACCTTCCTGGTGTGGAAGGAGGTTGGAGTAAAGGAATAAGTAGATGGTCTAGTTGTAACAAGAGGGACTGTATAGGCAAGTAGGAGTCCTCTTTTTGAGAGTCTTAACTTAAGGGGATCTAGCCCAGGTGAGACTGTAGATCCTTATTCCTGGTCTGGAATAGACATGACCCAGGAGTGATGAGTCCAACTGGGCATTCTCTTAGCCCTGATGGAAGTTGGCATTGTCAGGATAATAGTGTAAGGTCCCTTCCAAGCAAGAGTTAGTCCTTTATGGAACTTCTTGATGTGCACTTAGTCCCTTGGTTGGAATGAGTGATGCCACCGAAGAGAGACCCGCAAAGGCATCTCAAACCTTAGTATTGGACTGCAGTCTGGACCTGTTGGACAGACTGGAAAAAGAAACTGATTAGCAATCTCTTTTTTTTTTTTCCCGGAGCTGAGGACCGAACCCAGGGCCTTGCGCTTGCTAGGCAAGCGCTCTACCACTGAGCTAAATCCCCAACCCCTGATTAGCAGTCTCAATGATGGGTCTCTTAAAAGGGGTAGCAAGGGGATGGCCTCCCAAACATAATTTCATGGGGGAGGGGGTAAATTCCCCTGCATCTTGTCCAAAGGAGAGCCAGAGACTAAAGGTTGGGCCAATTTTCACCGGTTTCTGAAATTAACGTAGAGAGAGAGAGAGGGTAGACTTAATAGGCTGGTTCATGCATTCAACCTGCCCAGAACTCTGGGGTCAGTAAACACAGTGGAACTTCCAGGTCAGGTTTAATGCTTACAGACCCTCTGAGCTGTGGATGAGGCAAAGGCAGGTCTGTCGTCTGACTCAATTGATAGGGCAGCCTAAATCTAAGAATAATCTCATATAAAAGTCTTGACCACTGTCAGAGTACCCTCTCTCTGGGTAAAAAAGGCTTCCCACCTAGAGAAGGTGTCCATGAACACCCACAGATATTTGTACCTGGTGTGAGGAGGTTTGTCTTGGTGAAGCCAACTTCCCATCTCTCCTTCAGGTGAATGGAGGGGACTCCTTTTTTCCCTTGTTTTAGGTTGTCCTGGGTACAGGAAAAACATTGAGATGCAGCCTGGGCAGCCATCTCTCAGAGCTCCAGCATCTTGTACCTGGAAGGAAGTAATTCCTTCAGTGTGATAGTGCCCAGATGGGCCATCAAATTGATACAAAATGATTCTTAAGTCTGACGAGACCCACTAAGGCCTTTTCCTCTTCTTCCTGGGGATAGGTTGGTTGAGCAGGAAGCTGTGATGGGCAAAGGTGAAGGGCAAGATGGAAGGGGCTTCTGTAGGAATCTCAGCTTCTTGACAGCTGCAGGGTGTCTCTGATCCCTTAGCTTCAGGCGTGTTGGCCCTTTGATGTCCCTTACGATGGATAACAGCTACCTCCTTAAGGAGCCAGGCAACTTCAAGGAGAGCTAGAATTTCTTCTTTGTTTTTAATAGTCTTCCCTTCATCCGCTGAAAAGCCTCTTTCTTTATAAATCACGGCATGAACATGAAGGGTCACAAAAGCATATCTACTGTCTGTATAAATATTTACTTGTTTGTTCTTTCCCCAGTGAAGAGCCCACGTGAGAGCTATTAATTCTGCCTTTGGGCTTGAAGTACCCTGTAGCAAGATTTGAGCCCAGATGGTGTCCCGTTGGGTGGTTACTGCTGCCCCAGCTTTCCTGCTTGATGCTGAAGATGACCACGCTGCTTCCATCAGTAAAGCATTCAACATCTGCCTTAGGGAGGGGAGAGCCTCAAAAGTCTGGGCAACCAGCATGGGACATGTCCATCGGGACCTCACAATCATGGACAGGGCCTTCAAGGTTGTCATCAGTCACGAATGTCACTGGGTTGAGACTCAGCAGTGAAAGTGGAACAGGGCTTATCAAGTAATAGGATCTGACACTGGGCGATGCAGGCATTTGACATCCATTCCCATCTCCCCATAGCAGGGTCTCCACAGCGTGGGGAGACATCCGAGTCAGATCCTGGCCTAAAGCGAGTTTTCAGCTTCCCTCACTAGTGTATTGATTGCAGCTATGGCTTGCCAACCTGAATGAAATGCCAACCTGAAGCCACTGGATCCAATGCTTGGATAGATATGCTGTTGGCCTCTGCCAACATCCCAGGGTCTGAGTTAAGATGCCCTTTGCAATGTCCAAGTCTCATAAATGGTGGAATGTTTTAGTGACATCTGGTGGAGCCAAGGATCAGGGCCTGCTTCAGTTCTTGAAAAGCCTATTCTTCTGTGGCTGTCCATTTTAAAGGCCTATCTCCCATCATGACAGAATAAAGGGGCTAGGCTATTTTGGCTAACCTTGGAACCCAGAGCCTGCAGTATTCACTGCCCCCAGAAATTCCATACCTGTTTTGAGTTTGAGGTGTTGAAGCACCACTCTAATTAGTTTTATTAAATAAAAGCTTGGAGTCAGCCGGGCGTTGGTGGCGCACGCCTTTAATCCCAGCACTCGGGAGGCAGAGGCAGGCGGATCTCTGTGAGTTCGAGGCCAGCCTGGGCTACCAAGTGAGCTCCAGGAAAGGCGCAAAGCTACACAGAGAAACCCTGTCTCGAAAAACCAAAAAAAAAAAAAAAAAAGCTTGGAGTCAAATATTGAGGGTAAAAGCTGAAAGATCAGAAAAGCAGAGCAGCCAGCCACCAGAAACTTCTTACCTCTACAAAATCTCAAACTGAACTGGGGGGTGGGGCAGGGTGGGATCTTGCTTCCACCTGCCTTATATTCCTGTCTCCACCTCCCAAGTGCTGAGATCAAAGGCATGAGCCTCCCAGGTGCTGGGATTAAAGGTGTGAGCCACCACCACCCAGCTCTGTTTCTTTTAGACTGGTTCAATCTACTGTAGTTTAGGGTAGCCTTGAACTCCCGATCTTCCTGCTTCCTCCTCCCAAGTGCTGGGATTAAAGGTGTGTGCCACCACTGCCTGGCCTCTATGGTTAACTAGTGGCTAGCTCTGCCCTCTGATCTCCAGGCAAGCTTTATTTGTCAGAACACAAACAAAATATTATACAACAGGGTGTGGAGATCCTGAGGATGGCTTCCTTCTTGTGGTACTGAGAGTTCTCTTACCTTGTGTGAGCTGGAGATAGGAGACTGCCTTGGCAGAGCTGAGCCACCTTCTTAGAGACTCAATAGGCCAGTGTCTTTTTAAAAGGTTGCTACATTGGTTGCTGCCAGCAAAAGAGGTCATTTGTATACTGGGACAGAGTTGAGTCAGGGTGGGACACCTGAATTCTGCCAAGTCCTTTTGTAATGCTTCTTCAAAAGGCATGAGGAGATTTTTAAATATCTTGGAGTAGCTGAGTCCATGTTAGTTGACTTTGCTTACAGGATATATCCAACCCTTCAAAGGCAAATATGGACTGGCTCACTGGTATCAAGGAAATAAAAAAGGAAGTATACTTAAGGTCCAGGACTGTATAGGCCTGCTGATCTGGTGAGAGGAGGCTAAGCAAAGTGTATAGTTTCCCAATAGTAGAGTGAATGATTCCAGGCTACTTATTTACCTCCTGGAGATCCTGGACAGGCCGATAATCTGAGGTCCCCAGTTCACAGACCAGCAGGAAAGGCATATTCCAGGCTGACAGGCACAGGGTGAGGATGTTTGCTTCCAACAGCCTCTTGATATGAGGGGCAATTCCTAGTCTAGTCTTTTGGTTCATAGGATGTTGCCAGACTCTTATGACTGTGACTATAACCAAGAGACTTACCAAAATGAGGATTTGCCTCAGCCGATACCTTAGGAAACTGTCATTGCAGGTCTCAGAGCAGATTCCTGGGATCTATATTTGCCTCTGCTGTGAAGTTTGGAATGACTAGGAGGTATTCTTTAGACAGAGGGGCAGTTAAGCTGGTAGGCAGGTGCAGAGGAAATTCTGGGGAGTAAAGGTGTTGGTGATGGTGGTATGTAAGTTTTGAAGGAGATCTATGTCCGGACATGGAAAAGGGCAATCTGGCACAAACTGGGTCACCTGTTTGTGGGTCAGGCTAACCATTCTTTCAGGTGTGAAGTGGTAGTCCTTAACTGTGCCAGCGGCTACCAGAACTGGCATCTTCTCATTTGTAACTGGTCCCATTAGAGTTTTTAAAACAGAAATCTCTGCCCCAGTGTCTACCAGTAACTTAACTGGGTGACCTGTTATGCAGTGATCAAGGGCTCTTGGGTGCCTAAGAGGGCAGAGCCCCAGCTCCTGCATTCTGATTCACTGTCCAGCTCCCTCATGGTCAGGGTCAGTGCTTTCTTGGGTTTGTCATGTAAATTCATAAGGCCTCCTGCAATCTCTCTGGCCTCTGGAGACCCTCAGTGGTCTTGAAAAATTAATGGGTTTTTGAACTACACCCAAATCCCAGTCAAAAGGCACTGGTGAAAAGTGTCTGAAGCACGAAGACCAGTGAGTATGTTGGGGTCCCAGCCAGAATGTTTGGATGGGAAGGCTTCCTCAAAATCACACAGCTTCTCAGCATCTGTACCAGCAGCTGAGGCTAAAAAGGCCTTAATCTCCATCTTAGTATGCTCTCTTTCCTGTGAAGTAAACAGAGTTAGAAGGAGTTGTTATCAATCATCCCAGGTAGTGTGGTAGGAATGGAGGACAGATTCTAGGAAAGCAGTGGGAGGGTTTTGCATTTTCCAGTTATATAGATTTGAGGTAGAGAAGAGAAAATATAGTAGGAAAAGGCATTGCCTCCCATCTTCAGGAGGAAGGGGGACAATTGGGGAGTTCACAGACAATAAGATTAAATGAGCAAAATTAAGGATGGCCTTTGGAAGAGCCTGCTCCAAGACTGCCTCCAGGGTATGTAAAAACATCCACAAATGCAGCAAGGGCTAGACTTTTCTGTCTGAGGGGTAATAAGGACAGAAACACACGCTTTCTGATGGTAACTTTCTGTTTTACTTAATCTTAAAAAATCTCTGTCTCCACACAGCTACATTTCCACATACCTTTTCTACACAACTATACATCTTTATACAATTACATCTCTTTATATCACAGTCACACATCTCTACACACAGTTATATCTTTTTTACACAGCTATACATCTTATCTACATAGCTCTCTCTTCTATCCATACATAGCTCAACTTTTTACCCTACTACATTTCTTCACTCATAACTTGCATTTCTCTTCTACATTACTCATTCACTCACTCACTTCTTCACACACATCTCTGCCCTACATATACATCTCTGTCTTCACATAGTTATATTCCACACAGTTACCTTCTCCACACAGCCATATACTTCTTATACAAAGCTATACATCTCATTTATATAGTTTTTTCTTCCATCTGTTTCTACACAGCACATATCTCCACACATTCTCCATACAGTCTCCATACATTCTCTCTCTACACGCTTAGCTACATCTCCTTTTCAGCATGCACACATCTCCAACAGCCAAACTCTGGACAATTACAGGTTACACATACAGGGTTCAATCCATTCTCATAACACATGATAAGTCACACAGTTTCTCTCAGGCTAGGGAGGTCATGCTGACTGGCTGGTGAGTAACACTTGACTGTGCACATAGCTCTAAGTCATCAGGATTCCCAAATAGAAAGTGATATTGAAATTCAGGACTTAGACAATAAACAGTTAGTTGGCTGAATCTTGAGCTTAGGAGTATGTGCAGAAAGCCAATTGCTGAGAAAATTATGTCTACTAAAGTTGCTTCATGCTTTGACCTTGGTTTAACAGATACTTGGGAACTTATCCTTGTGTATTCTCTGCAGGGGCAGCTAGTCTGTTTTGAATTTGTTCAGAAGTCTAAAATTAGCTGTCTTTGTGACTGAGAATACTCTTATTTTCCTGTGTCAGTTATGAAAAATGTCCTAGTATTATTTCTATTCATCAGAATTATACAACTTAAGCAGAAATCATCTTCCTGACCAGCCACAGCTATAAGTGTGCCCAATAGATGGAATATATACATGAGATAAACACACAAGCAGTGGGAGAACATCCATAGCAGTTCTTAGGGGAGAAATGTAGTGGCACATGAGAAAAATTGCAGACAGAAACAAATGGATTCAGACCCTCATGGTCATTGCCAAGTGGGGGCTCCCCATCAGAGAATTATTCATCTGATAGGTCAACTTGTTGAATATCAGTTGTCATCTGCTGTATATTCTTAATGGCCTCCTGAAACAGTTCACAGACAACAAGATAAAACAAGCAAAATGAATGATACTGACACTGCAGCAGAGAGTGCTTGAGACAGCTGAGCTACAGTGAGGTCATGGCACTGAGGGTGAGAGTGTGGAATGCAACTCATGCCAGAGAAGCCTGTGGGAGTTCCAGGGAGAGTTTTCTTTTCCTGTGAAGGGAAGGGTGCCCTAGAGCTGCAAATATAACACCAAATGTAACTAGCAGTGTTTGCATAAAGTGAGCAATGAGGGCAGTGGATCCCTCTCTAGAGAGTGAGATTCTTGAAGCCACCACCAAGTCAAAGTGAATTCAGGGAACAGTTTAGTTTTCCTCCTCTTGGGACCAATAACAGGGAGGGGAAGAAACTCAGAGACATCAATAACAAATCAATAAAATAACCCTCTGGGCAGGTTGTGCCCAGCATGCATTTCACCACTCACATAGTTGGCCAACCATTCATCCAGACTAAAACCCAAACCAAATCTCTCACAAGAGGCAGAATCAGGAAACCAGGTCCTCCTCTATAGACATCCCAACTCAGTGTTGGAAGATGGGACAATTCTCCATCAGATGTTTCCTTCCCAGAACTTAGGAAGGCTCCTCAGAGGGCATATGCTCCTTAATTCTAAGTCAGAGCCCCAAGAGGCCTGTCTTTCTCAACTAGAACTGAATTCAGATGTCCCTCCTAGGAATATCAGAGAGACTCGATCTGTTTCAGTATCTTGGAACATGGCAGTCTTTCCCAGACCTCTCTGGACTCAATGAGAGGAGTGGGGCCCTGGAACATTTGTCATGAGATGCCTCCTGTGCAACCTGTCTCTGGCAGAAAGGCCCAGAGTAAGGCTAAGTCCTGTGAGGTATAGGGGAATCTCACTGGGGCCTCCAAAACTAAAGTAATACACATGAGAAAGATACAGACCACCATACTTATTAAGCCAGTTAAGAGCATAAGAGTCCTTTTAAGTTTTGGATGACAACCAAAAGCAGACTAATAACTCAGAAGGCTTTTTGGTGCTGAAGCTAAGGGATACGGCATTTTAAAAGCAAAAACTACAGACATATTAATGTTAGATAAGGGTCAGAGTAACCTTGCAAGATCTGTTTTGGCAGAACATACTAGGTATTTCAAATAAAACATGACAATTAATTTGATTTATACCAGTTATTTTAGTTTATGTTTATTTGTATAAACATCAATTATTTTGGTTAATACATCTATACCATGGTCAGGGTCATGGGAATGTATAATGTGCTACCAAGGCAGATACGGCTGTTCAGGGGGTAGAAGGCTGAGGAGTAGCCAAGCAGACAGAAAATGGAGTCAGGATGAGATGGAGTTACCTTAGTCATTTTGAGATCAGCATTATTGAGGCAAAATCTCCTGGGATTGTTTCCTAAGGGTCAGCACACAGAAACTGTGGTCCAGAGGGGGCCAAGGCTGTACTTTGTGCTGGAAGCCAAACTTGATAATGTATACGAGCCTCTCAGATGGCGCTGGATTTGAAGGCATAAAGTTGTCATGGAGATCAGCTGCTGCTTGGTGCTGTGAGAGGCTGGGGAGGCCATTAGTGAAAATGAAGCCCTAATTACAGTAGTAGCCCCAGGATTGAAGCAATCATGGGAAAAAAGTTGAGATTTGGCACCATGTGATAGGATCAGAGTCCCTGAAGAGAGGTCAGGAAAGGCTATTGATGAAGGTACAGCCTGGTTGCAGCAGAGAATCTAGAATTTTGGAGATGCCAGTACCATGGGGTGACCATCAAGGACAGTAGCAGCTGTGGAGTAGAGATAGCTTGAGGCTATGAGACAAGCTCTGTGTGCTGTGGATGGCAGAGCCAGACAGGTAGAGCCTTCAAGCCCTTTGGAGCCTGGAAGATCATGAATCCTAGAAATCTGACACTAAACTTTTTGCACTGTTAGGCTTTGGTTTTACTTTGATTTGCTTGTGACTGTGCCCTGGTTGTTCCCTCGTGGAGTAAGAAAGTGTAATTCCTCCATAATACTGGCCTGTGGGCAATCCCGTTGTGGGTTTGTGCCACTCCTAGATAGCTGGCCCTGGGATGTATAAGAAACCAGGTTGAGCAAGTCACAGGGAGCAAGCCAGCTAGTGACATTCCTCCATGTCGTCTGTTTCAGCTCTTGCCCTTCCTTCCTTTGGTGATGGACTGTGATCTGGAAGTATAAGATGAAATAAACCCTTTCCCCACAAGTTGCTTTTGGTCATGCTATTTTGCCACAGCAGAAATTCTAATTAAGACATTATTCTTCACCTAAAAAGTAGGAAAGCATCCCATTCTATTCACCTTGTCCAAATAACCAGGGAATTAAGGAATTGGGAGTAGAGGCAGGCTCCCAAAGAGGCAGCTTTAAACTGTCAAACTCTCACATTTCTGCAACATTTCTCAAACTAATTCTTATGTCTTAGTTAAAAATCAGCCAAAAGAGCGCGTTGGGATCCTAAACTGGCCACAGAGATAAAGGGTAAAATTTGATAGTAAATACAATTAGTTAGTCCTTTCTGGCTCAAAGCTAATAAATGCAGTTAGCCGTGTCCTGTCTCAAATACCACCCTGAGATCTCATCTTTAAATAAATAATAAAAAAAAAGAACTAAGAGAGGGTGAAAAATATCTTTATCTCTTTTCAAAAGGATAAACTTAATTAGCAGTTCCAATTTTAAATTTAACTAAACAAACTGTGAATCAAGTTTTAATGTTGAACACCCCTCCCCACATGCATTCCTTTGTGTCAGGGGCAGCTATAAGGAGTGAAAGGTGGTGTGGTGGTTTGAATAAAAAGAGCCCCCACAGGCTTATAGATTTGACTACTTGGTCACCAGGGAGTGGCACTATTTGAAAGGATTAGGTATGGCGTTTTGATTAGGTATGGCCCCCATAGACTCATTTGAATGCTTGACCCATAGGGAGTGGCACTATTAAGAGGTGTGGCCTTGTTGGAGGAAGTGTGTCCCTGGGGGTGGGATCTGAGGTTTCAAAAAGCCCATTCCAAACCCAGAGTCTGTCACTTCCTGATGCCTGTGGATCTGGATGTAGAGCTCTCAAATGTTGTGGAACAGTAGTTTAAGACGAGCTACATTCATGTATGCTGTGAAACACTTATTTAATGATGCAAAGACGTGTTGCATTCTTTTATGTTGCATTTAACTCTACAAAGATGTGTTACTGTGCCTGCCTAAAACACCCGGTTGGTCTAATAAAGAGCTGAACGGCCAATAGCTAGACAGGAGAGGGACAGGTGAGGCTGCCAGGCAGAAATCTAGGCTTGAGAGAAGAAGAAGAGAAGAGGGAGGATCAAGAAAAGGAGAAGGAGAGGAGGACAGCAGGGGCCAGCCACACAATCAGCCATGGAGTAAGAAGGAAAGAAAGGTATACAGAAGAAAGAAAGGCAAAAGCCCAGAGGCAAAAGATAGACAGGATAATTTAAGTTAAGAAAAGCTGGCTAGAAATAAGACAAGCTAAGGTCAGACATTCATAAGTAAGTCTTCATGTATATACTTGGGAGCTGGATGGTGGGCCTCCAAAGAGTGAAAAACCAACTACACTCAGACACTTCTCCAGCACTATATCTGCCTGCCTGCTGCCATGCTTCCTGCCATGATGATGATGGACTAAACCTCCTAATCTAAACAAGCCCCAGTTAAAAGCTTTCTTTGATAAGAGTTGCTATGTTCATGGTATTTCTTCACAGCAATGGAACACGACTAACACAGGTGGTTAAGTTATCAAGAAAAAGAAAATTCATCCCAGTATTTCATTTTGTTATCTTATCAAGGGCTTTTGCACAGCGGAAACTTTTGCTTATTTTCGTGGTACCAGGTAACATCAGGCAGCATTAGTTGGAGTCGGGCAGTGTGTAGTAGAAGGAGCAGGGCAAAGTGCATGGGATTCAGAAGCAGGGCTGTGGTGATGCTGTGCCACGCAACATGGCGAAGCTCTGCTAGTTCCTTGGATACGTGATGGCTTTGGTTTTGAGTTAAGTTTTGGTCATTGACTATCAGCAATCTTTTGCTGCAGCCATGTTTCCTGTGATCTTATATTCAGTTATGTGGCCCTGACACACCGTTTAAGAAGCTCGGGGTGGCAAGATGGCTCAGTGAGTAAAAGCTTGCTCTGCAAGCCTGCTGACCTGAGTTCAAGCCTCAGAACCCATGGTGGAAGGAAAGAACTGACTCCTGAAAGTTGTCCTCTAACTTCCACCATGTGCTGCGGCATGTGTAAACATGTGCGCATGCACACACACACACACACACACACACACACACACACACACACACTTTTAAAAAGAGCTGAGCTGGGCATGATAATGCACACCCACAATCCCAATACTTAGGAGGTAGAGGAGGAAGGACCAGGTCACCCTCTGCTACATAGTGAGTTTGAGGCTATCCTAGACTACATGAGACCCCCTTCCCCCAAAATCTTTATGGCTGCAACACCAGGAAAACATTCTTAAATAGGAAGCAGTGAGCATGAGCCATTAAAATGACAAATTAAGCTACATTAAATAAAAAAGTTGCCAGGAGTGGTGGCACACACCTTTAATCTCAGCACTCGGGAGGCAGAGGCAGGCAGATCTCTGTGAGTTTGAGACCAACCTGGTCTACAGGGGGAGTTCTAGGACAGTCAGGACTATGTAGAGAGACCCTGTCACAAAAATAAATAAATTAGATAAAATACATAAAAATTAAAAAGCCTCTATTAAATCCAATATTACAAAGATAGTTTTATAATACTTCTTAATAAAAAGCACCAAAGGCTCAGAGTAGTCAAAGCAGAATTTATTTTACCATTGGAGGATGGACCCCAACATTTGTTTTTATAGGCCTGATTACAAATCCCCATGGGCTGAGTGGGATGGTCTTCGGTATACCCCCCACCCTTAGTGCCTCATTCTTATTCCTTTAGTCTACATTTCCACATTCCAAGCACACAGAACTTAATCTAATGTATATCCTGGGCTGGAGAGTCCCTCCCTGGTATTCCCTGATACTGGCCTCAGCCTAGAGCCACTGTTATTTTCCATTCTAAGATAAACTAAAGGCCCTAGGGAAGGAGGTGCCACAGGAGCCAGGACCTAGTGCCTGGTAAACTCCAGCCTATCTGAGGCATTTTGGTATTAGAAACACACCATTATGCTTTATTTCCTATTCCTGTTAGTTCTGAACTTCCACAGAAGTGTTCTTAAAAAAAAAAAAAAAAAAAAAAAAGAACTTCTGGCCTGTCTGAGACTCCCACTTGTCTGTCTCCTTTGAAACATTTCATTGCTTGAATGAAACAATTCATTCATTGATGTCTGAGTCTGTGTCTGCTAAATTGTAGCTCCTAAGACCCTCCAAAAAGACCTTTTTCTTTTCTAATCTCAGAGCTTGTATCCATTCACAGTTTGTCAAGCTGCTAGTTTAGCTAATGATCCGTATCAGTCATTAGAATCCACTCACCGTCTTTCCTTTAATCTTCTCTGTTCCTGGAGGAACCCAAGCCAAGAGATGACAGTCTGGATCTTACAGGAGCTCTTGGGTCATAAGGACTGATGCTAAGACACATGACCTCATGTTGTAGAATATGTGATCCTTGAAGCAAAATAGCAACCATCTTCATGAGCTCAGGCATCTATCTATCTATGTACAAGGGTCCATCATGAGACTTGCTTATAAGATGTTGAAGGTACCTCATAGAAGGGGAGGTTAGGGAGGACCTGAGACCCTCATAGAAGGAGAGGCTAGGGAGGACCTGAGACCCTCGTAGAAGGAGAGGTTAGGGAGGGCCTGAGACCCTCATAGAAGGAGAGGTTAGGGAGGGCCTGAGACCCTCATATAAGGAGAGGTTAGGGAGGGCCTGAGACCCTCATAGAAGGAGAGGCTAGGGAGGACCTGAGACCCTCATAGAAGGAGAGGTTAGGGAGGACCTGAGACCCTCATAGAAGGAGAGGTTAGGGAGGACCTGAGACCCTCATAGAAGGAGAGGCTAGGGAGGACCTGAGACCCTCATAGAAGGAGAGGTTAGGGAGGACCCGAGACTCTCATAGAAGGAGAGGTTAGGGAGGACCGGAGACCCTCATAGAAGGAGAGGTTAGGGAGGACCGGAGACCCTCATAGAAGGAGAGGTTAGGGAGGACCTGAGACCCTCATAGAAGGAGAGGTTAGGGAGGACCTGAGACCCTCATAGAAGGAGAGGTTAGGAGGACCTGAGACCCTCATAGAAGGAGAGGTTAGGGAGGACCTGAGACCCTCATAGAAGGAGAGATTAGGGAGGACCTGAGACCCTCCCCTGAGTTTTCAGTCGCTCCTCTTACCATTTGCATGCACCTCTTACCTGATTGCCCAGGGCTGTGAGTCTTCAGGCCCTAGGTGCTGGGGTATACAGGTTGGAGAAGGCTCAGCTTCTTTGGGGTCACCCGTGCTCTTGCCTGTCACCCCTCACCAATGCTCTGATGCTCTGTATGTAAGCTCGGTAAACTCATTGGTTCCCCAGGGGGAGCTTTGGTGGAACTGTGCTTTGGTTTGTCACCAGGTCCTTACAAAGAAAGCACAGGCTTTAAGTCTCCCCAGGGAAGGCATTCTCAAAATATCAGGTAAGAATTCCCCCTGTGAGCAGAGTGCTGCGTGTCCCAAGCTATCCGGAAGGTTCACAAGGCTTCTTAAACTTCTCCACTCGGGACTTCATTTTGCCTAAGAAATTTTTATGTGACCTCAGGCATACAAATCCAACATGCACTGATAATAAATAATTAAGAAGTTTACTTTAAAATAATTCTTTGTTACATATATAAAATTTGACCATTTGTTAAAGAAAGGATAATTTGCACACTAATGAGCTGGATATGCTTGTTGGATTTTTATTTTATTTTATTCTATTTTTGAGATAGGGTCTCACTCACCATGTAGCTCTGCCTGGCCTGCAACTCACTCTGTAGACCAGGCTGGCCTTGAACTCAAAGAGATCCGCCTGCCTCTGCCTCCTGAGTGCTGGGATTAAAGGAGCTCACCACTATGCCTGACCATTTTTACATAAAGTTTTGAATCGTGGCTGAATATTGGATCCTGTGAGATAAAGGGCATCTTCAGTATGTGTCAGAGTTGATTAATTTTTTGTAGCTGTCCGTACTGAGAATGTCATTTCACATACATAGTGGTGTTCAAAAATGGCAGAAGTTTGTTTAGAGCCATTTTAGAAATTGCTGGAAATTCTGTTTTAGTTCCAAGTCAAAATTCAATTTTTAAAAACTCAGTTCAGCAACTCAAACAGCAATTTTTTTTTTATAATTGAATGACCTGATATAATCCAATCCAATGATATATTAATACATGCTGAGGAACGGCAGTAAGAAATTGTTTAAGTCTTTGTTTTTTGCTCTTATAGAAACATAATGGCAATAAAAAATTAAAAGTCTTCGTTTTCTGCTAGGTGGTGGCACACATCTTTAATCCCAGCACTTGGGAGGCAGAGGCAGGTGGATCTCTGAGTTCAAGGCCAGTCAGGACTACACAGAGGAAACTCTGTCTCAAAAACAAACAAACAAACAAACAAACAAACAAACAAACAAACAAACAAGTCTTTGTTTTTCGTGGTTAAGCCACCATGCTTCTGTAAGAGCTGAAAGCTCCGTTTGGACACAAGGACACTGAAGTTCATAACGTACAGTAGCCTCAAATTCAAATGTGAGCTGAGACGTTCCAGACAGATTCCATTGGCCTTTTTGTGGTATAGCCATATATACAGAGCAAAGTAAGCACTCTGTATGCTCAGAACCAAGGCTTCAGTGAGGTCATGTGATATTGTTAATATTCTGACCCTGCACCTTGGTGCCACCCTGTGTCCTGATGTAAAAGTCTCTCTCTCTCTCTCTTTTTTTTCTTTTGGAAATGGATGTAGAAATTTTAATACTGGATAAGACAGGATCCAAGACTAGTGTTCTTAAGCCTGAAGCACAAGGTTATTAAACACTAATTAAAGTCACATTACAGCTGGCGATGTAATTACTGTGCATGATTTCTATTTCAATGGGGCACTTGGGATGTTTGGAAGGCTAGTGAGCCTTTCCAGGGGTAATGCCTATAAATGGTGCTTTTTGTCCTGACTGCTCTGTCCCAAATAAACACACAAAAATTTATATTAATTACAAAATGCTCAGCCAATAGCTCAGGCTTGTTATTAGCAAATTCTTACATTTAAATTAACCCATATTTCTATTTATGCTTTGCCATGTGGCGGTACCTTTATTAGCATGGCACGTTCATCTCCTGCTCCCTCTGCCTCTGGCTGGTGACTCCTGACTCCACCCTCCTCCTTCCTTAGTTTGGTCACCCTGCCTATACTTCCTGCCTGACTATTGGCCAATCAGCATTTTATTAAACCCATTCAAGTGACAAATCTTTACAGTGTACAAGAGGATTATTCCACAACATTTTCCCCTGTAAAAGTCTCTTTTTAAGGAAAAACTCTGCCCATTTCTCTCTTCTCTCTTCCACTTCACTCCCATGAGGTGTGTACCCCTTGACTCCCTCCTCTCTCTCTCTCTCTCTCTCTCTCTCTCTCTCTCTCTCTCTCTTTCTCTCTCTCTCTCCCCCCCTCTCTCTCCCTCTTTCTGTATCTCTGCCTCTTTATTTCTCTATTATAATAAACTCTCCACTCGGATGCTTCATCTGGGTTGTATATGGGCTGCCACCATGCCCGCATAGAGTGGGTTGCCCACCAGCAGGCCAGTTGCATCTGCCCAGCATGCCAGCATGGTTCCCTGCACACTCGGGATACCTTCGGGGGTCCCCATTATAACAATAATAAATCATAACAGATACAACATGGCCGAAGGCTGCCAGAAACCCAAGGTTTCTCACTGAGAAACCTTCCCCTTTGGCTAGACCTCCCTCAATACTCACATTCAATGATGCAATTCCATGTGGGGTCATGACCCCCAGTTTAAGAAGCTGGGCTGTGGTCCACAAATACAATAAAAAAGTCATTGCATGTTATTCGAGAGGACTAAGCAGAGAAGAAGGTATTTCAGACAAAAGAACCCCAGCGTGTCAGTGAGGGAAGAAAGGGCCAGGTCTGTCAGTGGTGGCAGGGACAGAGCTGTCAACACCCACTGTCACTCACAGCATCCTGAGGCATTTCCTTTTCCCTTTAGGGACTCCTCACCCTGAGGCAGGCAAGTTCAGGGTCCTTAGTTTCAACACGGAAAAGAATTTCAAAATGAGCCAATACAAAGCTGAGCTGGTGTTTGTCAAAAGAAATTACAATATCATTTTAAGCACAAGGGTAAAGGGGAGATAGTATTCAGGGGTCATGGGCTTCTCAAAGGAGAGTCCCACTTGACCCTTTTTACAATGGTTAAAGGTACGATCCTGGGACTTTCTAAGTTCATTGCTTAGCACGTGTAATTTACAGGGTTTAAAGGTTGAACGGTTTCCTTTTAAAGATAAAGTTGTGATGTGTATTTATGATGGGTATTGTCTGGATTTAGAAATGAAGGGGAAATGCTAAAAGGTCTGAGTCATACATTATTTTGTCCCTAAGTAAGTGCAATTGGTTTATTGTCTTTGACATCGTTAGTTTAATATGTCTTCAGGAAAATACTGACTCCCACATGTTGACCTCCACACATGTACCATGGCAGGCTTCCAATGAGACAATTATCTCAGCAGGCAATTATGGCTGTATCAGTGGTGCCTAAAGTTTCCTGACTGTCAGAGGGAAAGGCAGGCCAGATCCCTCCGCGAAGGGCTTCTTTCCTCCTTCTCATGGCTCTGTAATTTCCCCCTTCTTTTTCTCCTGCCTCAAGCTCATTGGAGACCTGCCATGGCACATGCGTAGGGGTCAGAGGACAACTTCTGGGAATCAGTTTTCTCTCCTTCTACCCTGGGATCTAGAGACGAAACTCAGGTCATCAGGCTTGCATGGGGCATGTTTTTACTACCTGATCTGTCTTCCAGGCCCTGTCACGGGGGATCACGGTCGACTCCACTTGAATTAGATGCCTGTTCTTTGTCCATTCAGTGGGCTGAATCAGCCTGGGGTAGGTGAGACTAGGCTGACATTGGACCTAATGGCTACCAGGGATCCATTGCTTTGTTGTGGGGCAAGGAGTTCTTCTGGGCCCTGGGTCCTTGCTTTTCTTTGTTTTCTGTGACTTACATCCTCTAGCATCTTTCTTGGCAAGTTCATTGACTCAAAGGACTTTAAATGTCATCAGTAGACTGATATGATAATTTTTATTGTCAGCTTGACTGGATTTGTAATCATAAGCCTGTAGGCACAGCTGTGAGGGTGTTTTCCAAGGTTTAACTGAGGAGGAACCACCCACCCTGAGTGTGAGTGGCACTATCTACATGGACTGGGGACCTGAACTAAATAAAAATGAAAGAGAGGAGAAAGAAAGCAAATGGAGTACCAGCATTCATCACCTGACTGTAGATGCAATGTGACCAGCTGCCCCTGCACCTGCTATTGGAATTCCTGGTCACTCCCCCAGCTACATGACCGCACAGGTGCAGTTCAGTAGCCAAGTAAGGGGCCTTATGTCCTACATAATCCATGTGCTGGGTGATCACACAATCTATGTGCATGCGTGGTGCAGCTCCTTAGGCCCATATGTGCATGTGCAGGGGAATCCACAAGAAGCGTCACAGACCCCTCCCCTCTCCCCCTCCCCTCTTCCCCTCCCCTCTTCCCCTCCCCTCTCCCCCTCTCCCACGTCTTCCACAGGCCTCCTAATAAACTCTGATAGTGGGTTATGTCGTACCTCGTGGCCTTTCTCCCACTTTAACAGTGCCACTTAATGAATAACACAGCGCCCCCATGGCATTAAAACCAACACCTGCATCTTCCCCGTGGTGAAAGACTGTGCTCTTAAACCAGGAGCTGTAATACACTCTCCCTTCCTTAAGTTGCTTTTGGCCAGGTATAGGGACAAGAGAAATTACGAACATATCTGATGACTGCCAGATTAACAATTAGGACCTACTCTTGTGGGACTCCTAACAGTGGGAACAGGGGCTGTTTCCAACTCTTTACTGGTATTTGGGAACCTACTCCTCATACTGGATCACCTTGCCCAGCCTTAACACATGAGGAGGGGCTTAGTCTTACTGCAACTTGATATGCCGTGTTTTATTGATACTCAAGGGAGATCTGCCCCTTTCCTAAACAGAAACGGAGGAGGAGTGGATTGAGGGATGGGAAGGAGGGGGTTTTGAGGAGGGAGAAGGACTGGGAAGAGAGGAGGAAGAGGAAACTGTGGCTGGGATGTAAAAAAAAAATACATTTATTACTTAAAAAATTAGGATTTAGATTTCTCTTTTCAACTCTAGGCTCAGGCCCTGTTTGGTCCCTTACTTGTCTGTAAGACATCAACTCAATATTCCTAACACTCAGCTAATATCTCCCCCACAATTGCTAAACAAAACCCCACCCTGCTCCATTCCAGCCTTCCTCTTCTTTTCCATTTCCAGAGTTCTTCCTCCAGCTGTTTGAGCTAAATTTTGGGTTATTCTTGTCATTTCAGCTTTTCTCCAAACACATCTAACCCATTAGCAAATCTTGCCTGGTTTCCCTCCACAATACATCTAAACACTGATTGCTTTTTGTAACCCACTGCTTATACTCTGCTGCAAGGCAAATTATTTCTTGTTTGATTAGTGTTCTCCTCACTTCTTGGCTCTTAGCCTACCCCATTAGCTAGAAGAATTTACTATTCTTCTATTCAAAACCCTCCATCCAATGGTCCTGTGTAATGTAGAATTTTCTCACTCTTTGTATTCTTCTGCTGGGACCTCTCTCCCAGCCCTTCACTTTTTGTTTGTTTGAGATTAGCTTCTCACTACATAGCATTGACTGTCCAGGAGCTCACTATGAAGACCAGGCTGGCTTTGAACTCACAGAGATCTTCCTGCCTCTGCCTTCTGAGTGCTGGGATTAAGGTTGTATGTCACCAGGCCCAGCCCAGCTCTTATCTTTATTTTAATTTTAAGACTATTTGCTTTATTTTACATGTGTGAGTGTTTTTTTTTGAAATTAAACAAACAACTTTTATTCATTTTAGAGAAATTGGTGGAGGTTGATAAGCTCCTTCAGTCAAGAGATGGGAACATTTTTTCTAATTTTTTTTTTCACAAACATGAAAGCATTTTATACTGTCATACATCAATGTTTGTACTAGCTTATACATATATACAGAAATTATTCACACATCTTAACCTTGCTATTTCCTCCTCTCAAACCAACATACTATTACCATGAAAGCAGCTTTTTAATTAATGGTATAAGAAATACAGCAAGGCACACCGTTTTAAAAAACGTTTTTCACGTTACCACCTCAAGAAGCATAGAAACCCAAAATGAACTTAATAGTAGAATGTACCAGTTTACAATATACAACACTGTTATAGTTGTTTCTTGAAGTGCTGCATAGATTATTATTAAAAAGAAAAAATGAAAATGGCGCTTTTAAATGTCGCTTAATTTT
>CABHPR010140674.1:20460-38602 GCA_902168415.1 Peromyscus melanophrys | reverse complement strand
CTGTACATTCTGGAAGTTAAAACCTCTGCCCATCCCCTCCTGCTGCCCTCACTGCCCTGATGACTAATGCCTGTGCCTTCTTTCTGGTCTTCCTGCTCCAGTTCTAACCCAAAGCCCTGTCCAGACACTCCACTGAGCTAGGGACCATAGGCACCACTCCAGTCATCCCTTATCTATCCCCATTTTTCCCTAGACCCTTTCCCTCTAGGTTGCCATGATCCTCTCTTTAACTTTTCCTTTCCAGTCACCCTAGCCAGTGTTCTTCAGTGGGAATGTTATTGCATTTCAAGTAAGGCACATTCTTTGCTTAACAAACCTTGTGGCTGGACTCAGATGACTGTAGCACCTTTCAAAATATACACCCTTGTTGCAAAACCTTAAGTATCAGTACTAGGGTCACCTCAGACTTGACTCCACATCCAGGTCACATCATCTAAATTTCTGTGTGTTAAGACCAATGCAGTGCCTGGCTGGTGATTCAGAGGTTCCATGGGTTTAGGACTATTAGACTAGACAATATTCAATTTCACTGTCCATGGGTAGGGTGTCAGAGAGGGTATGAAAGGAAGCTTGCTGAGTAGTTTACCTGCCAGGGAATATACTGGAGACAGTCTGGGACAGGGACCTGGACTCCAGCCTCAAGCCACCCTGACTTCCTGTATATTAGAAGTAATTTCTTCTCCATCTCTGTGCCTCCATCTTCTGGGAGGGAGAGTTTGGGATTAGAGCCCAGGATTCCTCAGCCCTGTCCCTACTGGCCTTTTAGATGGAACAGCTAGCCAACCCCAAGGCCTGGATCAATGCAGCCACGCAGATCTTCTTCTCACTGGGCTTGGGGTTTGGCAGCCTGATTGCTTTTGCCAGCTACAATGAACCCTCCAACAACTGCCAGAAGCATGCCATCATTGTGTCCATCATCAACAGCTCCACCTCCATATTTGCCAGCATTGTGACCTTCTCCATCTATGGCTTCAAGGCCACCTTCAACTATGAAAACTGCTTAAACAAGTGAGTCTAAGTTGTCCCTCAGGACCTTGGGCCTCAAGTGGGAAGGCAAGGCTCCAAAGCTCTGAGCTGGAAGGGTGACTGGGAAGGACTGGGTTCCCAGAAGTCAAGGGGTAGACTAAAGACTCCAGTGTTGAGTTCTACATCTTCTCTCAACTACATAATTGCTGCCTTTTACCAGCACTAGAACTGACGGTCCAAAAAGTTAAGGCCTGCCTTGCAGGGAATAGGCAGTTTTAGGTGGTCATTGCACTTAGTAGAAAGGGGCTTTCAGCAAAAAATGCCAATGTCTTCGGTCCCATTCCCATCTCAAGTGTAACCAAGACCTCTCTAGCCAAGTCTCAGAGACTACAGTTTACTGTCTTTGGTTTCCTTCAAAACAGAGGACCATCTTTCAGATGCTAAGATGTCCAGTAGGGCGGTCACTTACACAAGTAGCTATCTCTAAACTAGGACTGAAACTAATGGAAGTCAGTATACATTCAAATAATTTAATTTGCACAGTGATATAAAATTAAGTTTAAGAATTCTAAGCCAAATGTAGTGGTACACGCCCTTAATCTCACCATTCTGGAGGCAGAGGCAAGTGGATCTCTAAGTTTGAGAGTAGCCTGGTCTACACAACAAATTCCAGGACAGCCAAGGATGCATAGTGAGACCCTGTCTAAAAATAGGTAAACATATTTAAGTGATTCTAAATTTATTTATAAATTTAGTTCCTCAATGGCATTAGCCACATTCAATGCTGTTACCACCAATGGGTATTAATCTGGTTATGGAGTACTGAATACTTCCAGCATTCCACCCAGGCTCATCAGAGGCCACTTATCTTTTGCAAGGTAGTCTCTGTCCTCATCTCTGCTCAGATCTGAGGCTTCTGCACAGGCATCCAGAGATGCTCTTCCTATCAACTTCCCTCACTGGGCAGGAGGGAAAAGGCTGCCCTATACCTACATTCCTCCCAGGTTTTAGAGCCAGTGGTCTTTTTAGTCATGAAGGTCAAGATGATGGTCTGCTCTGCAGGGTGATTCTGCTGCTGACCAATTCTTTTGACCTTGAAGATGGCTTTCTGACAGCCAGTAACCTGGAGGAGGTGAAGGACTACCTGGCATCTACCTACCCAAGCAAGTACAGTGAAGTGTTCCCGCACATTAGAAACTGCAGCTTGGAATCAGAGCTGAACACGGTAAGAGGCCTGGAAAGGGTGGGGACTGCCTCTTATTACACAGTTCATAAAGACCTGCAAGAGCCTTCACACAGTCCATGAAGACAGGAAACTGGATTGTTTTCCCTGCAACAGTGGTTTACAGAGACTGGACTCCTGCTCTTCCAGCTGCTATTAGGAATCCTTTTCATTGGAAAGCTCCCCTAGCGTCTGAGTTTTCCCTCCTTTTCCTCATCTCTTTTGAAGTTTTAAAAACTTGGGAAAGGCAGAGTATAAGTTAGCATAGTGTCTTAGTTAGGGTTACTATTGCTAAGATGAAACATCGTCACCAAAGCAACTTGGCAGGAAAGGGTTTATTTGACTTACACTTTTATATTGCTGTTCATCACTGAAGTAAGTCAGGATAGGAATTCAAACAGTAGAAACCTGGAGGCAGGAGCTGATGCAGAGACCAAGGAGGTGTGCTGTTTATGGTTTGTTCAACCTGCTTTTATATAGAGCCCAGCACCAACAGCCCAGGAATGGCACCACCCACAATGGGCTGGATCCTCCCCCAGAGAGCATTAATCAAGAAAATGCCCTACAGCCAGATCTTATGGAAGCATTTCTTGACTGAGGTTCCCTCCTTTCAGATAACTCTAGCTTGTGTCAAGTTGCCATAAAACTATCCAGCACACAAACACCAATGTTTTCATTTCTCAAATGAGCACTGCAAGCCTTTTGTCATTTAATATGTGGATTTTTTTATATAGAACAAAGAAACTTTTTAAGGACACAATTAAAGGTCTGAAATTAATATCAAGTTTTCCCTCCTCATTGTAGACAAAATCCTTACATTTTTTGACCATGATACATTGTTTTTAAAATATATTTATCAACATAGTATTCATCTATACTTATGATGGGCCTTATGATTTGATACAAGTATGAAACACACAGCAACCAGATCAATGCTGTTAACATTTCTGTCTCTTCAGACAGTAATGATTTTTTGACTCTTCTAGTTATTTTTAAGTATCATGGATTTTTGTAGATTAGAGTTGCCTACAGTGCTGGGCACAGCAGCAATAATTTCTGCTTCTAATTCTTGTGTTTTGGTGACTCTTGTCTAACCTCTGTCTTCACTCTCTGACACTTTCCCTATCTTCTTTGAAATTCATTTATCAATTTCTACAAATGAATGCAAAAATGCAGTATTTGTCTATGTCTGATTTGTTTTGTTTAACATGATGCCTACACTTCTCTCTACTGACACATGACAAGATTTCATTCTTTTTATGGTTAAATAGTATTCCTTTGTGGATATATACCGCACATTCTCTATATTCACTCTTCCATGGTTGTTTTCATATCCTGAATTTTTTATTGCAGTAAAGATGAGAGTGCTGCTATATCCTTGACACAATGACTTTTTTCATTTCCTTTGCAATAATATCTAATTGTGATTTTTATTTGAATTTTCTTGAAGATTAATAATGCTGACTTTTTGTTAATATATTTGCTGACTCTTTGTGTTTGTTTAAAAATGTTTTAGATGTATTTACTTTATTTGACATGTATGAGTATTTTGCTTGCATGTATACATGTATACTGCATGTGTGTCAGGTACTCACAAAGGTAAGAAGAGGGCTGTTGCCAGTAGTTATGAATTGCCATGTGGGTGCTGGGAACTGAACCCAGGTCCTCTGCAAGAGTAGCAGGCACTTTTAACCACTGAGAAATCTCTGTAGCCTCCTTGTGTCTTTTTAAAGAAATGTCTATATAGGCCATTTATTTGTCCATTTTTAAATTGGGCTCTTTGCTATTAAGTTGTTTGAACTCTAAATAAACAGAAGTAAGAAAATGAGAGATATTTACAATAAAAATGTGAAATGCTTATGAAAGAAGTTCAGGATGGCACCAGGAAAGGAAAGACATTCTATGCTCATGGAATAGAAGATGTTTTAGTTAATTTTCTGTTGCTATGAAGAGACACTATGACCAAAGCAACTTATGAAATAAAGCATTTAATTGAAGGTTTGATTACAGTTTCAAGAGTGAGTCCATGATCATCATGGCAGGAAGCATGGCAACAGGTGGGCAGTCAGGGTGCTGGAGCAGTGCCTGAGAGCTTACATCCGACCCACAGGCTGCCATGACTGCTTCTGTTTCTGTATAAACTATCCTATTACCTGCAGACACCATTTCGCACATTTCTTTTCAATATTTGTATTTTATTCCTTTTTATTGTTGTTTCACTATTATTGTTGTTTTTACTGGAGTCTCAAGCACAATTGTTTTCCTGTACTTTGAGCATGGTGAAATTCAAAGTGTTAAGTGAACACACTGACCAGTTCTTAGATTTGCTATAAAGACTTTTGCTGACTACTTCTAGAGAAGAGGTTCCATGACATTGGCTTATCAGTGAGGCTGTGGAATAGTTGGCTGGTTTGGGTATTTTGTTTTCTGGGTGCATCATTCTAAGTCAGCCCAGGGAGAGACACAACACTTTCTTCCTGTTGTTTGTTGTTTTAGTTAGAGTTATAATTGCTATGATAAAATACCACGACCCAAAGCAAGTAGGGGAGGAAAGGGTTTATTTGGCTTACACTTCCATATTGCCATTCATCACTGAAGGAAGTCAGGAACTCAAACAAGGTAGAATTGTGGAGGCACGAGTTGATGCAGGGGCCATGGATGGGTGCTGCTTACTGCCTTGTTCCCCATGATGTATTCAGCCTGCTTTCTTGTAGAACCAGGCCAGGGATGGTATCACCCACAATGGGCTGCATCCCCTTCTCCCCTGTCACTAGTTGAGAAAATGCCCTGCAGCTTATGGAGGCATTTTCTCAATTGAGGTCTCCTCCTTTCAGATAACCCTAGCTTGTATCAAGTTGACATACAACTAGTCAGCACAGTTGTTCAACCCAGCTCCCTGCCTACAGGGTCTATGTCCTGACCCTCCATCCCTGCACAGCTCAGACACCAAGACCCTAACACCCAGCCTTCAAGATCTAGATCTCACTTGGACATCTGTGACACCCGTTCTAAGCTTTGACATTCAGTTCCCTTCTTTCGGTTCTGGCACTCAGTTTTTCCTCACTTATTTTTGAGATTGGCCCTATGTCCAAGAATGATATAATAACCGTTTTTTTAGACCAACTTTCCCCTGTTCCTTCCATTCTCTGTTCCTTATTTTCTTTCCTTTCTACCCTATTCTCTACTGTTTGAAATTTGGACTTTTATGTCTTCTTCCTGAAATCTCTCATTAATGTTTAACTTAACACAGCTTAATCTTAGAGAATATCTTTACTTCCCTTTCAAACAATGTAAGAATTTTAGAACACTTTCTCTCATTTTCCTGTTTTTGCTTTTTTTAAAACAGAGGAATGATATTAAAATCCTGATCTTCCCACTTCTGCCTCCTGAGTGCTGGTATTACAGGTGTAGGCCAGACCTGGTTCCACTCTTCTGTTTTGAATATGATTGTCACACAGTTCAGGCCTTTTAAACCCATAACTTGCCAAATACTGCATACTTAGGATGCACAAAGCCCTGAGTTCAGTCCTTAGCGCCCCCCCCCACACACACACAGGATTTTATTTGTTCAATGCTCTTTCTTGCATTCCAACTGTCTTTGGGAGAGAAGAGTTAACTTTAAAACACCTTCCTGTAGGGCTGAAGAGATAGTTTGGCCGTTAGAAAAGCTTGGTGTTCTTCTAGCAGATTTCAATCTAGTTCCCACACTCACATTGTCAAGTAGTTCAAAGTCGCCTCAGAGAATCCAGTGTTTTCCTCTGGCCTTGTGGGCACACAAACACACATGTACATGTACATGTACACATAACTAAATAAATCTTTTCAAAAAATATTGTCTTATAAGGCAAGTTCATTTGGTTTCTTTTTTTTTTTTTTTTGCGGGGGGTGCGGGGTGTGTGGCTCAAGACAGGATTTCTCTGTGTAACAGCCCTGACTGTCCTGGAACTTGCTTTGTAGACCAGGCTGTCCTCTGCCTCTGGAGTGCTGGGATTAAAGGTGTGTGCCACAGCTGCCTGGCAGAGCAAGTATTAAGAACAATAAACTTTGTTAGATTTTGCTTCTATATAAACACTTGTATTTGTCCCACTCCTTCCTTCCTTCCTTCCTTCCTTCCCTCCCTCCCTCCCTCCCTCCCTCCCTCCCTCCCTCCTTCCTTCCTTCCTTCCTTCCTTTTTGTTTGTTTGTTTGTTTGTTTGTTTGTTTGTTTTTTGAGACAGGGTTTCTCTGTGTAGCCCTGGCTGTTCTGGAACTCACTCTGTAGACCAGGCTGTCCTCAAACTCAGATATCTGCCTTTGCCTCCCAAGTGCTGGGAGTAAAGGCATGTGCCACCCCTACCCAGCAATATATTATCATAGTCTTTTTAAAAATTATTTTATTTTATGTGTATTTTGTCTACATGTATGTACATGCACCATGTGCATGCCCAGTGCCCATAGAAGTCAGAAAAGGGTGTCAGATCTCTGGAACCAGAGTTACAAACATGTGTAAGCCACTGTTGGTACTGGGAATTGAACCCAGGTCCTTTGGAAGAGCAGCCAGTGAGTGCACTTAACCACTGAGCCACTTCTACAGCCCCTGGCCCCATTTCTTAAAGAACTTGTCCCCAGAGTAGAGTTTTGTAGGTTAACAGTGATTTTCTCTCAATATTTTAATAATATTTGCCTTATAATTCTGGTTTCAGTTGTTGCTGCTGAATTTTTCTTTTATTATTTTATTTAAAATTAATTATTAGTATGTGTGTTTGTGTATGGATGGATGCTGAAACACTTGTGTGGAGTTCAGAGGACAACTTTGTGGAGTTCTCTCCTTCTACCTTTACATGGGTCCAGAAGTTGAATGTAAGTTCAGGTCTGCACTGCAAGTATCTTTCCTTGCTGAACTATCTTGTCTGCCCATCTTTTATTTTTGTAAGTGAATAGTCCTTTCTCTAACTTCACTAAATATGTCCCTTTGTCTTTGGTAGCTTCGGTGAATTTAGTATGGATGTGTTTTTATTGTCTAATCCAGGCCTGAGCCTAAATAATATTAACCTGCTGGATTTATGAATACATGATTTCTTTTCAGTTTTGGCAAATTCATATATATTATTTCTTAAATGTTGCTTCTGTTTCTGTCTTTTCTCCTTGAAGATCTGCATTTAGATCTATGTTACTCTTTTCCCTCCTATTCCATAACTTTGTGTTTACATATTATAATCTCCATATCATCATTTTATTTGTATGACTGGTTGGCTAGTTTTCTTTCTACTTCTTTCTATGTTATTAAAAGGGAATCTGTGGTGGTTTAATGAGAATGTTCCTCATAAGCTCATATGTTTGAATACTTGGTCCTCAGTTGTTAGAACTGTTTGGAAAGGATTAAGAGGTGTGGCCTTGTTGGAGAAGGTGTGTCACTAGGGGTGGGCTTTGAGGTTTCAAAAGTCCAGGCCATTCCCAGTTAGCTCTCTCTGCTTCCTACTTGAGGATAGGGATGTAAGGTTTTAGCTGCTGCTCCAGCATCATGCCTGCCTGCCTGCCTGCTGCCTGCCTGCCTGCTGCTGTGCTTCCCCCATGATGGTCATGGACTCCAACCCTCTGCAACCAGGAGCCCCAAATTAAACACTTTGTTTTTCATAAGTTGCCTTAGTCACAGTGTTTTGTCATGACAACAGAAAAGTAAGACAAAAGTTGGTACTAAGGAGTGGGCTGTTGCTGTGGCAAGCCTGACCATGCTGTTTTTTGAAGGAATATGGAAGACTTTGGGACACTGGATTAGGAAAGTTGTTGAATATTGTAAGTGGGGCTGAATGGACCATCCTAATAGGAGCTTGGAGGACAGCAGTGCTGAGAACAATGTGGATTGTGGATGCTCAGCTCAAGAAGTTTCAGAAAGGAACAATATTGCTGACAGAAACCATTCTTCTGATACTTTGGCAAAGAATGTGGATACATTCTGCCCTTATTCTAAAAATCTGCCTGAGGCTAAATTGAAACATTTGGACTAATTTCATTGGCAGAGGAGATTTTAAAACAGCCTGATATTAACTCTTTTGCATGGTTATTAGTAATCATTTTTATGTGAGGCTACAATGAAAAATAATAAACAGGACAAAAAGAAATTTAAAATTTACGGCTTGAGGAGAAAAAAAAGCACCAAGAAATTTAATATCTGTACTAAAAGAAATAAGGATAGGCCTGATGTGAAATGGAATAAAGGGAGTGATGTCCTCAGGGCAGACCCCACCCAGCTAATCCTACAACTTGTAAAAAGGAAATGCCTAAGGAATTTTCTGCTACTAAAAGCTACAACAGGGAAAAATGTTATGCAAATATAATTCAAGAAGGAGAACTGGCTCCAACTCAAATTGCTGAACATGGCAGCATTGGCCAGGTGGTTCTGGCTTTTGAGTCCTGAAGGATACAGGAGTAAAGGAGTTGTGGAATCTTCCTCTGCAGTTAAGAAAAGTCTCTGAGGCCAGGAAAATCCCTGTATGGAAGCCCAGAGAAGCCATACATGTAGTTATAAAAGTGAAATCTGGATTGTGTTGGAGACCCCAAGATGTTGGAGATGCCAGAACCACAGGAGATACCTGCCAAGAAGAGTGGAACCAAACCAAGAGAGAAAGACATGGAAGGGAAGAGCCATCTAAGCCTGTTGACAGCAGATATAGAGCAGTAGGATTTGAATACCCTGCTGGATTTCTGTCTTGCCTTGGTCCAGTATTTTCTCACTATATTCTCATTCCTCCCTTTTGGTAGGGAGGTAATGTAGATTCTGTGCCATTGTATATTGAAAGTATGCAATTTGCTTTTTGATTTTACAAGTTTTAATTAAGAATTTGCCTTGAGTCTCTGAAGAGACTTTTGATTTTGGACTTTAAAGCAATGTTCAGACTATGAAAGACTATGGGAACTTTTAAAGTTGGACTAAAGTCATTTCACATTATGATATGGCCACAAGCCTATGACAGTCAAGGAGTAGAATGTGGTGGTTTGAATGAGAATGGCCCCCATAAGCTCGTATGTTTGAATAATTGGTCCCCAGTTGGTGGAGCTGTTTGGGAAGGATTAAGAGGTGTGGCCTCATTGAAGGAGGTATGTCACTGGTGATGGGCTTTGAGGTTTCAAAAGCCTAGGCCAATCCCAGTTATCTCCCTCTGCCTCATACTTGCAGAAAGGGATGTAAGCTCTCATGCTCTAATACCATGCCTGTCTGCCTGATGCCATGCTCCCCCATGATGGTCATGGACTCCAACCCTCTGCAACCAAGAGCCCCAAATTAAACTTTTATGTTGCCTTGGTCATGGCATTTTGTCACAACAACAGAAAAGTAAGACAGAATCTAACAGCAAGTCACTTTTATAGATCTTAATTGGCTTGATTCTGTAGTTGGAAAGCATACTGGGCAAAAAGAAGTTCAGAACGTTCTACACTCACATGTACAGGCTGTATATGTAGTAAAAAAAAAAAAAAAGAAAAGAATATATAAAAAATGGAAATGAGAGGGCTGGAGAGATGGCTCAGCAATTCAGAGCACTAGCTGCTCTTCCAGAGGACCTGAATTCAATTCCATGTGGGTGCTGCCCACACGGCAGTTCACAATTGTTTGTAACTCCAGTTCCAGAGGACATGACACACACACATGTGGACATACATGTAGGCAAAACACCAACATACATAAAATAAAATTTAAAAAAAGAAAATGGAAGTGAAGTATACAGACTGCTTAGTTGGGTAAAACTTATATTTGTCTTATTTGATCCTTGTTTTAAGCAGTTGGCTGTCTGGTTTGTAGAAACTGAGCTGAAATGATTGTCTGAGATCCAGCACTTGTTATAAAGATTGAAGTCTGTTACACATCAAGTCAGGTTACAATTCACTATGTACAAAGACACCATTAGTCCGATTTAAGTGCATCTTTAGGTCAAACTACATTCAATTGAATAGAATTTACCCTGAGACAATACCTCTCTGTCCACTAATTCTCTCTTCATCAATATCTAATCTAATATTCATATTACAGTGACCTTTTAAACCAATAGTTATGTTTATTATTGAAAACACTATTTTTTCAAAGTTATTTATTCCAATTGTTTATGATGTGGTGCTTTCAGTGGTAGCCATGGGCAGGGAAGTGACATCAGACCACCCCAGTAGGAAGTATTTCAACACTGACATTGTTTAGACTTGATGGCTCCTGATAATAATAATAGTGAAATCGTTGCTTTGTAATATTTAATATTCATTTAGAATTTTCCACAAGTGTCATCATATCCTTATCTGTTCCTAAGGCTGATTGTTCCCATTGTGTTACGCCATTGAGCTTACTTATATTTTTGTATTAGTCAATACAAAATGTTTGTTGCTATAACCAAACACCTAACAAGAAGAAACTAACAGGGTGTGGGGGTGCTTATTTTGCTTCCCAGAGTGAGAGAGTGCAACTATCATGGTGGAGAATGATTGTAGAGTTCATGACAATAGGATCATGAGGCTGAGACTCTTAACTATTGATGGACCAGGAAGCAAAAAACAGACAGGAAGTTAGGGCAGACTATAAAATCTCAAGACACCCAATGACCTACTTTCTCCAGTGAGAGTTCAACTCCTAAAGTTATACACACCTCCAAAGGTACAACAGCTGGGGAAATACTGTTCAAACACATGAACCTATGGAGGACATTTCACATTCAAACTATGGCATACTACCTCTTGTTCCCTTTGACTCAGATGTGTAACTGGTGTCTTTTAATTACTCTCAGGCTGTCCAGGGCACAGGCCTGGCCTTCATTGTCTATACTGAGGCCATTAAAAACATGGAAGTGTCCCAGCTGTGGTCAGTGCTCTACTTCTTCATGCTGCTGATGCTGGGTATGGGAAGCATGCTTGGAAACACAGCGGCCATCCTTACCCCTCTGACTGACAGCAAGGTCATCTCCAGCTACCTGCCCAAGGAGGCCATTTCAGGTCAGGACACCAGGCAGTGGAGGCAGGGCTTGGGTGGATGGGGAAATGCAAGACAATCAGTGGAGGGGCTTCCTCAGGAGCCATGTGCTTCTAAGGCCAACTCCAGGAGGGCTGTAGGAGTCTAGCTGTGTTCCTGATACAGTGTGCTACTCAGCCCTAGGAGCCAGCTAAGAACTCACCACAGCCTCACTTGGGTAGACTGGCCTAGGAGCTGTATGCACATGTAATGTGGGCTGCAGAGACCCAATTTCAGAAAAGATAACAAGTACTGGGAGGCTCTGAGGAAAGGAGAAAAGGTGACAACTCCCCAGCCCGCACTCAAAGGTCTCCAGTCTTTGAGAGCCTACATCTGTTTTTGTTTTAATCGAAGGATAATGGTTATCAACTGTCCATTTCCTAAGGTGAGCATATGACCTGTTCCCACACCAGAAGGAGCTCCTTCCACATAATCTCCAGGTAATAAACACCCAATAGATCACCCTGTTCTGACTTCTAATGCTACTAGTTTTTGTCTCTGTTCCTGAAAGTCATGGGAAAAGATAATCTGGGCTTGACATTCAAAACCTCTGCCTCTGATGGTTCTATGTCCAGGGTAGGTGAAAAAGTGCTACATCTGATCACATGTTCTGGCCATCCAGTGGGATGTGTCCTCTTCCCCTTTCCTCAGAGCCTCCTAGCACTCGGTATCTTTTCTGAAATTGGGTCTCTGTGCTCCAGATTACATGTACATATAGTTCCTTTCTCCTTAAGTGAGCATCTCAGGGCATTCAGTGACTGACGCTGTGTGGTGTGGCAGTGGAAAGGGCACGGCTACTATAAATTCAAACACATCATGGAAAGACCTAAGGAGTCAGAAGAAAACTTGGAGAGATTGGTGGTTAAAGACCAGAGCTCAAATATCGACTCTGCCGTGTTGTGCTATAGGCAGTTACTTGACATCACTAATCCTTGGCATCCTGTTATAAAAGGGATTCCTGGCTGCTACCTTGGAGGCTTAATCGGGTCTGATACATGACCAGAGTCTGGCATTAGATAGGACTTACATAAACTGTATTTTCTTCCCAAGGCAATCCTTATCTGGGTCCACACACCATATTTAAGCCTTATCCTTGGTCTACTTCCCATAATCTCTGTGGCTAAGTTGTTGGGGTCTTCAGCATCCCCAGACTCTCAGCCATCATGATGTCACCCAAAGAGCAACACCTGACTGTTGTTTTTTCCTGCTCTGAAATCCCCTGCAGAACAGCTCCTATAGCTCATGTGGGTTTGAACCCACCCTCCAAAGCACATCTAGGGATCTATGGCTCTTGTTGACATCGAATGTGGGACGAAAGCCAGGGAAACTCAAAGAGATGAGCAGTGATCTTGTGTTCCAGGTCTGGTGTGTCTCATCAGCTGTGCCATTGGCATGGTGTTCACCATGGAGGCTGGGAACTACTGGTTTGACATATTCAATGACTATGCAGCCACGCTGTCCCTGCTGCTCATTGTGCTGGTGGAGACCATAGCTGTATGCTATGTATATGGGCTAAAGAGGTAAGGAGACCCCAGACCCTGCCTTCTATGTGGGGAAGATAAGCTGCAGGGCCACACTCATAAGAAAACCATCTTTCCTTGGTGAGAATGCCTGTTTTAGATACCAGAATTGTCAGTTTGTTCTTTGCCCTCAGATCTCGGCTGTCTCTTGCTTCCTCAGTTTGCCTGCATTCAACAGTTTCTTTCCATTTCCTGTTTTCTGTTTTGTGTCGTGGCATGTTTCCCTGTTGGCCCTGCTACACTCATGGCTTTCTGGGCAGGGACTCAGTCTCCATGACTAGATTCTGTAATCTTCCACCAACATCAGAACTTTTCAAGAAAGCTGACCAGAGTCCAGTTTGAAAACTAAGCCTATGAATGTGGTTGGACCTTCGTACCCTGGCCAACACTGGGATGTTTTTGGCCTCCCAAGTGATGGGATGTATATCTGGAACCAATATTACTGAACAAGACAGGTTTCAAGCCTGGGAATTATCATATCATTTGGGGATCTTGTAAAAACCAGACTACTGCCTATAAGAGGTTCTGGTTGAGAAGATCTGGGTTGAGGTCCAAGAACTCAGACATTCCTTGGTGTTCTGGGGACTACATGCTGAGACCTACTAGTGTAGGATTTGATTTTCCAGTTTTCTGTCAAGCAGCAGCAGGAGCAACAAGGAACCCTTGAGAACCTAAGGCCCTCCAGTCACTCAGTCCTGCTGAGTGAGGTCATGGAAGGGGATTCAGAGGCATACTACAGGTGCTGTTTGAATGTGATCTGGGTCAAAGAGCTATGCTGTGTCATTCCTCCCTCTTCCTTGGATTCTTTCTGATGATCTAAACTGGTTTGGGCTTAGGTAAAACCAGCCATAACACTCTACCTGGCAGGCTGTCCATTAAGAAGCATTCCCCACTGTCTCTTGAAGAGCCAGGGTTCCATGACATTCTGAAGCATCTCCAGTGACAAATTGTTCAGTAGATAAGTTAGGTAATCAGATTGGTGGCTTTCCCCCAAGGACTCAGAGTCTTGAAAATGCTTGGGAACCTAAAAGAGGGATTATACTTTGTAGCATTCCCAAACCGACTTGGGATTTTTATCCTTTCCTCTTATGCACTCCCTCAGCTTATGAAATTTTGAAGTCCTTAAAGAATGGGTAACCAGTTTCTGGATTACCCAATGTGAAGAGGTATAAATGGTCACCTAAAAAAAATTCCAATTTTCAGGGAGAAAGGGACCTGGCCATCAAGTGGGTGTTTCAGAGTAGAAGAAAGTTAAAGAGAGGCCTGAACCTCAGCTCTCTGGAGCGACTGAAGAGGGGACAAAGTTATATCCTGAAAGTGGTGGCAAATGATGGGAAGGAGGGAGAAACAAAGGGAGTCTTGCAGTTCTGCTGGTGATCCAGACCATGTCCAGGAGGAACTTTTTGCTCATTCAGGAAACATCGCCATCTAGTGGCCTCCAGTAATAGGCTCCTCATTCTGCTGCAGCCGGCTCCCCTACCTTTCTCTACTCCAAAGTGAACAGGGGAGGAACAAGAAGCATACAGCCCTTTCTGACGTTTGTCCTGGTGTTCTCATTGCACATTCATGGTGGAGAGCTAGAATCCAGCTCAGTCAGCAGTAGAAAGTAGCAGGCAGAGCTCTGCACAACCATACATGGACTCAGTAGAACAGACATGTCTGAGGAGGCAGGTGGCTGAGACTGCAACGGCTGACAATGGCATCTTATCTGGCCCCAGCCCAGGGAGCAGATTTCAAGGCCCTGGTCTGAGGTTACCTGGCCACCCAGGCTCTGAGAGCCCTCATCAAATTCCATCAGAGCCCTGGCCTCCAGCCTCTCTCCTGAAAAATAGAGAGGTTGCTTAGGTCCCTAAGTGCTGAAATGCTTTCAAACTTACACATGAGTATTGTAACCTATAGGACTGACCCATCAAATCCATGGTAAAGGAATGCTGCAGTATTGTTATGTGTAGGCAAGAGAGCCAAGAAAGAAAAAAGAGGAAGCTAGAATATGGCCAAGGTAAGAGAGTACAGAGGGTGATCTTTGGGTTTCAGCCTAGAAGCTTTGCTCTTGCTCCACTCTACCTGCTCTCCCATGCCAAGGTCAAGCCCTTCCAAGCACAAAGTGACTGCTTTGAGACCATCTCTAGGAGGCAGTAGAGAATACTTAGAACCATCACTAATGGAAAGAGTGGGTGGGCAGAGAGGCAATGTCACCCTAGCCTTGTGGACGGAGAGGACTGGCATTCCCCTCCCCCATGCACCCTGATCTCACCTTCCCTGGGAACTAGTCTCTGGTCCACATCTGGGGACCTCTGAAGGCCAACACCAGGGAGGTATCCCATGACCCATTCTTTACTGGTCATCCTCCCTCAGGCAGCTTCAGCCCATTTCCCTTCACCTCAATACCTCCCCCAGGAAAGGATCAGATGGGTTTGGGGGCACATTCAAACATCATTAATAACCAGAACAGCATCTTCCCAAGGGCAGAGGGTATGCAAACTGGAGCCCCTCCCTCCAGAGCATGAATAAACCTAGGCTCTCTCCTTGTGGTCCAAACAGATTTGAAAGTGACCTTCAGGCCATGACTGGCCGCACCCTCAACTGGTACTGGAAGGCCATGTGGGCGTTTGTGAGTCCACTGCTCATCATCAGCCTCTTTGCCTTTTACCTGAGTGACTATATCCTCACAGGAACGCTGCAGTACCAAGCCTGGGATGCCACTCAGGTACCTGATGTTCCTGCAGGGATGGGGAATAAGGGCAGAGCCCATGAGGTCACTTCAGAACACTGAACCATTACGGTGGTGGGGGAAGGTTACAGGTGATAGCATGGGAACTTCAAGATGTTTCCCAGGTGCTCAGTCTAGTGCAGCAGAACTGGGCTGTGAGTTTTTAACCATGATGCATGGAGAGAGTAAGAGTCACCCACAGCATCCCAGTGGATCTTTCCCTAGAAGTACTGGTTCCTCTGGTGTGCCACACTAGATATGTTTAGTGATAGTCTGCGCTAAAGGTTACATTACATTTAGGGCCTCAGAATAAGGTACTAGAAGGATTGTATTCTTCTTGGAGAGCTTCACATACAATCTCTCACATACATTTGAAAAAGTAAAAATTATCTTTCTTTATGGACTATAGAGAAAATGGGCATGGTTTCTCTGAAGGCTTGCTGTGAATTGCAGGGTAAATGGAGTACCACAGTCCTCTTCTCACTGTTCAGCATCTTCCCCTTCATAGAAGCCTTAGGTAAACAGTTCTCTTGGACTTGATAGGAGGGACCTTCCCCTGATTCTCAGTCTCTTCTCCCAGGGGCAGCTGGTGACCAAGGATTACCCCCCACATGCACTAGCTGTCATCGGTTTGCTGGTGGCTTCATCTACCATGTGCATCCCCCTGGTGGCCCTGGGGACTTTCATCAGGAATCGCCTCAAGATGGGAGGCTCAGCCCCAGTGGCCTAAGAATGGACCTCCCAGAGACTGAAGTCAGCCACTCTCTGTTTCACAGTTACTGCCTGCTGGTGGGAACTCCATGGCTGGAGTGCTGGCTTGGGGGCCTCCTGAGTCTGTAAGGAGGATTAGGGAGCTTAGAGAAAGAAGACGGCCTTGGGGAGGGACCACATCCTTTAGGGGGGCCCTCCATCCTTTGCCATCTAAAAGTCATACCTTGTAGCCTCCTTTTAATCAGGGGTTAAGGCCAGTACTGGAGATCATTGTTTCCTTGATTCTAGGAAGTCCTAGAATTTAAGGTAAATGGTCATTAGAAACTTGACTGTAACTCTTAGGAGCCAAATAAGCACTTAAGTTTTTTGCTTAAAAGAAAACAATATTCTAGAGAGCAATTGCTTTTCAACCAGTGTCAGAGGTTTTTGGAGCACCAAAGGTGACATAGAATTCTTTTCTTTAAAGTCACAGTGAATATGTAATTTTTGTGTTCTCTGGCTATTCTCTAAATACTACCAGGATTTAGTGGCCACTAAGGGAGAGTTTTGCTGGGACTCCAAAGGAGGTCACCTTTCTCAGAATCTAAGGTTCCTCACAGTGGGCCAGGACTAACCCCTCTACAACTCTAGACTATACAAGGAATCTGAACAGACACATCAATCCCTAGGATTTCAGTGTCAGATGCATCCATAAAGGTACAAGTAATTTTAACTTTCCTACAAACGTCACTTACAACCACCTTCATTCACCTCTACATAATGTTTTCTAAAATGTATATAAATCACACAGAGTAGTGTGTAGCTGAAAACACTCCATATTTATGGTTGTTATTCATCCATCATGTGAATTTGTCTTTTTTCTTTTTTATCATAATAAAATGGATCAAGGTTATTTAGACTGAGAGTCTTTACTGTACTAACAATCTTTGCTCTGCTGAACTCATGGAACTGAAGAATTTCTTTGGGTCTATCTGTGCAGACACCTTTGAAGACACTTAGACATCTCTTGGAACATCAACAAGAGATGTCTTTTATTTCTCTCTCTTTCTCTCAATGGCAAGA
Source organism: Peromyscus melanophrys (assembly GCA_902168415.1). NCBI lineage: Eukaryota > Metazoa > Chordata > Mammalia > Rodentia > Cricetidae > Peromyscus > Peromyscus melanophrys. The sequence continues at coordinate 21,449 of CABHPR010140674.1, read as the reverse complement.
ATAGGCACTAGAAAGGTCTTTGGTGTATATGTATTGTGGGTGGTGAAGAGAAAATTTTCTGCCTAAATGCTTGCTACATTTACAGAGGACCAAAGTTTGGTTCCCAGCATCCATGTTGGGAAGCCTACAACCTCTGATAATTCCAGTTCCGGGGGATCCAACATCCTTTTCTGTCCTTGTCTTCACCAGCATTAACATATACAGACACACACAAAACACATACACATAAATTAAAATAATACATATATAAATTGAAAATGGTAGATAATGATGATGTCTTTCCAACAGTGAGTCTTTTAGTATAGGTCTGTAACTTACAAAAAAAAATCTTTTACTATCTTAGCTGCCATCTTATCAACATTTCCATCTTTTCTTTAGACCTGGTTTCAAATGATCACTGTCCTTAAAATGTAAGAAAGAGCATATTTACCTAAACATTTACTCCTGATTTCTCATCAGATGGTTTTTAGGCTTGAAGAGTGGGTGCATCCCATGATAATACAGCAGAGTCTGTTCCTGAATTCTTAAGTCTCTGTCCCCTCCTCTCAACCTTCAGGCACAGTCACTGCCATTCTGCACTTGTCTTACCTTCCTAGGGTCAGTCACAGTCAAGGTCTCATGTACCCTCAAAGGCGAAAAGAGGAAGGTTTTCCTATATCATTATTCTATTACATTTTTAGTAATTCCATTCCAAACACCTGGGAGCATTGAAAATGTCCAGTGTCCATGCTACTGAATCCAAAGGGGCATCCAACAGAAAATCTTGGGAGTGAGACCCAGGCTCTCAGGTGAATCCAATGTGCAATCAAATCTGAGAACCGGAGCAGAGCCTATTTGAGAAGGGAGGAATGTATGTGGTGTGTTTAGAAATAGTTATATCAGAGGTGAGTCTTTATCTTCAAACCTGAACACCTCAGCCCCTAGGCTTTGGGCCCAGGGGCACATCCCTGCCCCCCTACACCACTACCCATTGCAGTCCCAGTTTCAGG